>JASDQU010104921.1:257925-277963 GCA_032191745.1 Picea mariana
ATGACAGATCTACAACTAAGATCATGTCACATCCACTCTTTGATCAACGATTCTCATTCACTATTGAAAATCCTCCTTGTCAGAACACATCCACTTCGAGCATCAAAGGTCACTCTGATCAACTCACTCCAATGGCATCCACAAACAACATCCTCAGATGGATCCAATGGTCCTTGTAATACCTCAACTGACAGTGATGATTTTCTCGGAGGGTTCTAACTACATGTTAGTTAAGTTTCTAGACCTTCCTCCTTGGTGCAAACCACACATGATCCAACAATTTCAATTCGTTAGGACATCTTCCAATAGATCGATGGTCCTTAGACTACCTCGTCATAGGAAATCCCCCCCAAAGACCAACGTCCTGATCTCTGACCATCCATCTTTTGATGGACCTATGCCTAGCACCAATGGTCTATAACTTAACTACCAAACTCTCCGATAGATCAATGATCCTCATTGTCTCAGAGCCACCCTCATCAGAATCCCATTACAATAGTGCACTTGGTCATTTCAACGATCTTTCCTTCTGACTAACAGTCAAGATCCAATCAATGGTTATCAATCACCCTAAATCAAACACATGGGTTATCTCTATGTTAACAGTTTGATTATGAACTTAACCATTTTTGGTTCTCTAAAAGGCCATCACTAAGGTTCTACTGAAAATTTTTTCCTTACACTCTCACTTAGAAACTGTTTAAGGAAATTTCTCCTTGGACTTGGATGAATATTTACATATTCTGCAAACTTTCCATTAAAAGACAGAAGATTTCACAAGGATTTAAGCTCCCTAACTACTTAGAGACTCTCTTCGAGCCTCAGGGAACTCCTTTCACGTCCGGGTGAGGATTTTATTCATATATTGCAAGTTTTACACTCAAAACTTGCAAAATTCACAGAGATGCACTGTTCCTTTGCACCGCTTACTGGGTTACATGAGGCATCTGGTTAACAATGAAATCAAACATCCAATTTCCATTTTAATAACTAATTCAACCATCCTTTAATATATATATATATATATATATTCAAATTTAATATACAACTCATACAACAACATGTTTACATCATTAACATACATCAGAATGGTAAGTTGAAACACTTATCTGTTTAGGGAATGATAACCAAATAACTGATTGAGAGAGGAAGCCTTTCCTTTCAACCTTAAACTATGTTGGATTGTTCTTTCTTACAACATGTCACCCCAATGCCAAGCCATGATACCAAAAGGGGATTGATTCATCTAACTACCCAAAGAGGCAAATGGTCCAAGGAGGATACTCTCCTTCGCTCCTCTGGAAACAACAAAATTTTCCCTATTTCCACTCAACTCAGGACCTGCACGGGTTTATCAGGCACCTTCCCAACTAGATTCTATAAAGTCCCTCGGTGACCTCCCCTTACCAATGTCATTTTCTTTGTAGTAAGTACCAAGTCGCGGTTCTCTACTGCTCCAGTCTAGATTTGGGTCTTCTCTGTTCCATGGTGGCCATTAATCTCTTGGGAAAGCTTCCTATTTTCCTCAAGGAAAACTTCCCAATAGCTCTATCACTCAGAGCACCATGCATGAGTCTACTTCTCACCATTGCAACTAATTATGACTCTGCAACTCATTCTATCTTCTGTGGCTCTCTATGAGAACCCGTCTTCCACTTCTTAGGTTGTTGTAATCTCCTTGAGTGCATTCTCCTCCCTTTTTTTATGTTCTCCCTTTCCTGTCTATGCACTCGTATCTCTCTCCTCTTTATGTTGTTTTCCACCGTTGGTCTCTTCTTCCCCACGTTCCTCTAGATTCTTGTGGTTGTTGTCAGACGAAACCCTCCAGTCAGGTTTCCTGAATTTGAAGGGGAAATCTAAGGGCTTCCTTCTATCAGGATCTTAACTGACCCTTTCCTCTTCAAGCAATCAGATATTTCAACACTTATAATATCCTCAACCACCAATCCTACTCTTCCATGACTAGTCACATGGTTCAATGCATATGAAAGTACGCTGGCAAGTGTCGCATTCAAGTTTGGAGGTGTGGGCTATAATGTTGAGCAAGATTCCTATTTGATTCATTAAATATTCTCCACTCGGCCTCACTAGTCCACCTCACCAATTCACTTTACCAATCTCGCTTGTGATATTGTGGCAAATACTTAAGGCATTTCCCTCTCAGTTAGTTTTGTGTTGTTTTCTATAAATCAATAGCATAATTGCGTGGGTCACAATCATCTTATATGAAGTATTAGCATACCTACAATCATGGGGGAAAAAATTTGTTACATTCCCCTCTCCCTTAAAAAAACACCATCCTCGTTGTTTAAAACACCATATATATAAGCATACAAAAAACAAAAATGGTTATGCCATTTTCCTTGCATCTTCCAGTTCCCAAGTAGCTTCATCTGTTCCAAAGTGATTCCATTGCACCTTGACCTACGCCACGGCTCGGTTTCAGAGAAATGTTTCTCTCCTATATAGAATGCATTGAGGTTTGGGCTATAGTTCTCCCTCCGGATCCACCTGTATCATAGTCCAATCAATAACATGATTATAATAATGAACATATTTCTTTAGTAAAGACATATGGAACACTTTATGAGCTATAGTAGTAGGTAGCAAGGAAATTCTATAGGATGCTTGTCTAACTCTTTCTAGGACTTCAAATGGTCCACAATAGTGGGGTGCCAACTTAGTACATGTTCCCATCCTCAAGGAACTCCTCTTGGGTTTCACTTTGAGATACACATGATCTCCCACCTTGAAATATTTATGATTTCTCTTGTTGTCTGCATAACTCCTTTTTTTTCCTAGGATACTTTAAATTCCTCCTTATCCTAATCAAAGCTTGTTCCATTTCTTTCAACACCTCTAGTCTAAGTGTGATCTTATCTATTAGATTGTTCCAGCTAATTGGAACTATGCACTTCTTTCCATACAAGACCTTAAATGGTATCATCTTCAATGATTCTTGATTCCTAATTCAATGATTCAATGATTCAATGATTCTTGATTCAAAATAGGGGCATTGGTAAAAAGGTTTTTAAGTTGTTTGAATCTGGCTTCACACTCTTCTCACCATACAAATTTATTCCCTTTCCTCTGTAATGAAGTAATGGGATGAACGATCTTGGAAAATTACTTTATAAACCTTTTATAATACCCCACTAATCCCATGAAATATCTTACCTCTATTACGTTTCTAGGGGCAGGCCAAACTGTGATTTCCTTGATCTTTTTAGGATCCACTGCCACTCCTTCTACTGAGATGGTGTGGCATAAATACTAGATTTATTTTTGAAATAAGTCAAACTTGTTGAACTTATCATACAATTGGTGATCTCTCAACTCTTGTAGCACCATCCTAAGATTGTCTTCATTCTCTTCTCTAGTCTTATAATACACCAAAATATCATCAACAAACACTAAGGTAAACTTGTTCAAATATTTGTTGAGAGAACTATTCAAAAAGCACATGAACGTAGCTAGTGCATTGGTAATCCAAAATGACACCACCATAAAACCATAGTGTCCATACCTCGTTCTAAAAGTTGTCTTGTGGATGTCTTCATCCTTGTTCCAGACTTGGTGATATCCATATCTCAAGTCAATCTTAAAGAAAATTGTATCTCCCCCGAGTTGATCAAAAATATCATCTATCCTAGGTAATGGATACTTATTCTTGATGGTCATCATGCTTAACTTCCCATAGTCAATGCACATACATATTGTACCATATTTCTTATTCACAAAAAAATATGGTGCTCCCCATGGGGGCACACTCAGACCAATTTAACCTTTATCCAATATCTTCTTCAACTTCACCTTCAACTCCACCATTTCTAGTGTGCTCATTCAATAGGGTACTTTTGATGTTGGTACAACACTAGGTAAAAGGTATATTGAAAAATCAATATCCATATTAGGAGGTAGTCCAAGAACCTCCTCTAGAATCACATATTTAAATTCCCACAACACTAGGTGGTCTTTTTCCTTCAGCTCCTTTCTTTCCACCAAGTTAAGGACTTGTATTGCATATAAGGGGAATCCTTTCCTACTAAATTTCTTAAGTTGTAACGTGGATATTTTTCTAACTGAAAATAGCTTTTGTATTCCTTGCAAAAATATTACTTTGCCTTTTCTATCTTCACATTCTAAGGTCTTCTCATAATGTTCCATTTTTTCTTTGTGAATTGCTAACTAGTCCATTCCTAGTAGCATGTTGTATGATCCTAGAGATAAAATATTCAAGGTTGCTTGAGTATGTAGTCTACTCATTTGAAATGGACATTTCTATATTACTTTTGCCACTCTTCTCTTTGTCTCTATGGCTAACTAAACTAACCATGCATTTGGATGTTTATTTCTCTATAAGGAACATGCTTCAACAAATTGAGGTAATATATAACTAATAATATATCCAAGTTCAATTAAAATAGAAATGGATTGCTTGGCAATAATGCATTCTATCTCCACTACAGAAGCTTGATGATCTCCTTATCGATTTGTGTTGATGTTTTGTGGATTTGGAAAAGTATTATCACATGATCCTAGGTGTTGGGCATGTGGGAATCGTCATGGGCACCACATCACACTTTCACTTTGGTGAAAATCCCCTTGGAATGAAGCTGGGGATTCATGGGTTTGGTGATGGGCTTTGTGGGTTTGTGTTGGGGCGACACACGCACAAGAAAGTTTGTTTTGATGTTGACTTGTGCAAGGGATCATATGATGACCCCTAAGGATTGTATATAAAGGAGAGAGATCATTGTGAAATTTCATATTGTGTAGAGTGTGTGGAGACATGATGGAGCTAGCATAATTGAGTCTGCACTTGTGCTAAGAGGCTTGGTGATTTCAACTAAGGGAAATTCTTCATGGTGGAAAATATGGGCTAGAAGAGAGAAAGTAACAGGGTGTGAATTGTACGGAGGGGTCTGTACAAGTTTTTTGTACTTTTACATGATTGCATACATACACATGTTGTAGGAGCACACAGTCATGTATGTATGCATATTGTGGGAAGTTGAATCACGTATCTGTAGGTTGCAGTGGGCATAGTCTCATATGTACATAGGTTGAAGTAAGGTGAATCACATATAGATTTTTATAAGTAGGAACATGTGTGTACAAGCTAACAAGTGATGTCAACAGGTCGTACAAGTGGTCTGCAATAGATTTGAGGGAAGAGGAAATTTGCAGGGATATTATTGAGGATTGGTTTTTTTATTTATCTGGTTATTGGAGGACAAGGTTGTCCTCATATTTTGGTGGATTTGTATTGGCTGGGAGTGCTGGTTTTTCCCTCAGAATTTCTAAAATTAATATGGTTATAGAAAAAAAATTGTGTCTCATATATGTGTTGATGATTCATATTTGATCTTGTTGTTTCTACTACATATATTTTCAATCAATAATTTTCAGTTTAAATTTGTTCAGTAATGATAGCTAGGGTTTTACTGTTAGCTCACTAAGAATCAATTTTAAAATCTGAAAATTAGTCACATAGATTTTCATGTGAAAATTGACATGGTATTAGATCTTGAGATATGAAGAGAAGGAGATCATATCTGAGACAGATAGTTGCTACAGGTGGTTGTTGATTTCTTGTTTCTGTTTAGACAAGTCCCAAGTGACAGCTCTGAGAGGGAGTTGTAGTAGTGTTGAGGAGTTATCTTTGAGAGTGAGTTACACTGACTCTTGTAGGTATCAATAGGTTATATGGTCTCTGGTTTGAGACATGGAATAGATCATCTAGACGAGGAGTTTGTGAAAAATTGCAGCTTGGTAGTGTGGCAGGTTTAGAGTTCCGGTGGATTGGAAGAGAGCCCAGATCACAAAAATATGTTGTGTGGCATATTTCCAACCCTGTGGATGGAATTCCAATGACTTGTCATGGTGAGTTCATATGGGTACAACTCAGGTGTTATGGCATGAATGAGATAGCTTCAAACATTTAGACGGTTGATGAGATAGAGTCTTCATTGGGTCGAAGTGTTGCACATAGTCAAGGTATGATAATGTATGAGGTATTTAACCAAGGAGAATGAGGAAAATTGAAGAGATGAGTTGTAGTGGTCTAGAGTGGACTAGACCAAGTGTCCAACCACATCTTGGAACTATTCAAAGAGAGGACAAAAGTTCATTTTCTGTGTGTGTGTTGACACATAGAGTCTTGTGACTTGGATGATGGACTTGGGTAGAAGTTCATTGGATTATCATGACTTGGGTAAGTAGGATTCTTTCCTTGGAGGATTGCATGGGTTTTATACAGTGGGAACCATCGACACATGATAGGGGCACACGATTTATTTGAGAGCTTCACAGTGTCTGACTCAAGTATGTAAGTGGAACTTGGTATGAGGACCAAACATGTAGTATAGGGATCTAGAGTAGTGGTATTCCAGATGAATTCAGGGGATGTGTTGTGACTGGAAAATGTGTTATCGGTGCTAGGAGTATGATCTCAACCGCAATGATTGAGGAGTAGGTATTTGCAGTATTTTTCCAGGATGGACGAGTGTTATTTTATTCCTAGAGGATATATTCCAAGAGCAATAGTGGTCTTGGAGTTAGAGAGGGAAACATGTAAAAGAAAAAGGGAAAAGCTATGTGAGCCACAATCCATAGTATTAGAGTGACAGTGGAAAAGGATCAGGTAGCTCTGAAGGTTAAGAAGAATCAAAGGGAGCCAAACCTCATAGGGAGTCAATGGATTCAAATGGAGTTTGACTTCATAAGGATTCAGTGGGTTTAGAGGGAGTCCAACTTCATAGGGAGTTAGAAGGCTCAGAGGGAGAGTCATTCATTTAATGGGAGCCAACCTTCAGGTCCATGTGGGAGAGAGGCATCTTCCAAAATTGTCAGAAGGGTGTCATGGGTCGGGATGGCTAGGAAGGATACTCAGGAGCTGGAGGATTCTAGGAGCATGGTGTCTTCTAGGCAGGAATCATGCCAAATAGTAGGAATTTCCTCAGTGACATGGGGAGCATCCAATCAGGAATATTGGAGAGAAGTTGTGGTAGTGGATATAGTGCAGGAGATAGAGCTACTCCCAGGTGATTATGGAGTGTGGTGAGAATACCTTCCTCACTAAGAGAGAGTGTTGATGTTTTGTATTTTCAGGAAGGTATTCTCACATGACCCTAGGTTTTGGGAATGTAGGAATCATCGTGGGTACCATATCACACTTTCAGTTTGGTGAAAACCCCCTTGGGTTGAAGATGGGGCTTCATGGGTTTGGTGATGGGCTTTGTGGGTTTGTTTTTGGGCTTCACACTCACAGCAAAGTCTATTTTTATTTTTACTTGTGCAGGGGATTCTATGATGACCCACGAGGATTTTATATAAAGGAGATAGGTCATTTTTAAATTTCATATTGTGTAGAGTGTGTGGAGACATGATGGAGCTAGCATAAGTGAGTCTGCACTTGTGCTAGGAGGCTTGGTGATTTCAGCTAAGGAAGATTTTGCATGGTTGAAAATCTAGCCTAGAAGAGAGAAAGTCACAGGGAGATAATTGTGTGGAGGTGTCTGTATAATTTTTTTGTACTTATACACATATTGCAGTGGGTTGAATCATGTATATACGTAGGTTGTAGGAGAACAAAGTCACACATGTACACAGGTTGCAGGAAGGTGAATCCTATATATGGGGGTTGTAGTGGGAAAAGTCGTGTATGTACACGGGTTGAAATAAGGTGAATCACATACATAGTTTTATAGGTAGGGGAAGGTTCATATAGGATGATAGTTGATCCCAGTAGGCGATACAGGTTTTCTACAACAAATTTTTGGGAAGAAAAAATTTCTAGGGATATTGTTGAGGTTTGGTTTTCTGATTTGTATGGTTATTGGAGGAGAAGGTTGTCCTCAGTTTTTGGTGGATTTGTATTGTTTGGAAGGGTTGGTTTTTACCTCAGAATTTCTAAAATTAATAAGGTTAAAAAACAAAAATTTGTGTCTCATATATGTGTTGATGATTCATCTCTGATAATTTTTGTTTCTATTGCACATATTTTCAGTCAATAATTTTTAGTGTAAAATTGTCCAGTAATAAAAACTAGGGATTTATTGTTAGATCATTAGGAAGCAATTTTTAAATCTAAAAAATTAGTCACATATAGTTGCATGTGAAAATTGTCAATTTTCCACCGCCGAATATATCCTGGGCATGATTTTGGCCACATAATTAATAGTAATAACACTACATTCAACTCCTCTTTCTCATCTTGGAATATCATGAGCCTCTCATTGTCTGCTTTCATACTTCTAACAGTGAATACCAAGTTTGGAGGGGTTTCTCTAGGCATCTAAGCATTATATTCCTCATCTCTGAGGTGTGAGGTGTCTTCCATGCTATGCTGCATCATTCATCTCTACTTTCCTTTCAGGACATCCTACCTGCTAGAAAAAAAACCAGTTGTTAGCATTTACATTAATCAATTTCATAGAATGCATTCTTGGAAAAATAAATATTTTATAAAACAACCAAGCACTCTTGGAGACCCATTCAAGCCTAGAGTTTGAAATTTACTTTGATACCACTCTATAACACACTTGACCCCCTAACTCTTATAGGTTGGTGGGATGTTTGGGTTTACTCTCCCTGCTTTCAGTCCATCATTGTTTTAAGTGAGGACTTCTCTTATCACAATGTCTACTATATTGAATTCTACTTCCTCAACCCCCAATCTACCGATAAAATCCCTCTATGGAGGTTATTGTAAGGAAAAGGGATGTATACACCCTCAATGGGATGGATAGAATCAATTCCCACTCCTAGATCAATGACTTAGAGATATTTGAACCTTTCCCCATCCGAACAACGAGTTACCAACCTAAATTTCCATTTTGACGACTTCATTTCGATGGATCTTTTTGATTGATCTAACATCTATTGGACTCAAAAATAAATAACTCAAATCTTATAGATTCTGAAATTTCCCAATTACTATCACCCATTTCTTTATTTACTCACCAAATAAACCAATGGAACCCATGACCAATCTATGACTAAGACCATGTTGCATCCACTCTTTGATCGACGATTCTCATTCACTCTAAAAAATCCTCCTCGTTGGAGAACATCCACTTTGGGCATCGAAGATCACTCCGACCAACTCACTCCAACAACATCCTTAGATTGAATCCTCTAATGAATACAACAATCCTCATAATGCCTCAACCAATGGTCAATATTTTCTTGGAGGGTTCTAACTATATGGAAGTTAATGTTTTAGACCTTCCTCCTCGGTGCCAACCACACAATATCCAATGGTTTCAATCTTACAAGAAGTATTCCGACATATCGACGGTTCTCAGACTACCTCATCATGAGACTCCCCCCCTAAAGATCAATGTCCTAGTCTTCGACCATCCATAGTCTAATGGAATTATTCCTAGGACCAACGATCCATAATTTAACCACCCATCTCTTTGATAGATCAATTATCCTCTTTGTCTCGAAGCCATCCCCATTGAAAACCCATTGCAATAGTGAGTTTCGTCATTCTGACGACCTCGCCTTCCGAAAAACAATTAGGATTCCCCTACTAGGCCAAATCAATGTTTTCAGTCACCCTGACTCAAAACATGGGTTCTCTCCAGGTTAATAGTATGATTCCAAACTTAACCATTTCTGGTTCTCTACAAGGCCATCACCAAGGTTCTACTATACCTTCTTGGCTCACACTCTCACTCAGAAACTAGCCAAGTCAATTTTTCCTTAGACTTGGATGAATATTTTCATATCCTTCAAAATTTCCATGAAATTCCATAAGGTTTCACGGGGCTTTAAGGTCCCCAACTAATCAAAGACTCTCTTCAAGCATTAGGGCACTATTTCCAAGTCTGGGAAAGGATTTTAGTCATATCTTGCAAGATTTCCACTCAAGATTTGCATAATTGATCACATGGATACACTCCTCCTTTGAAAATCTTACACATTTAATATACAACCCATACAACAACATTTTTACATCATTAACATGCATCATACTGGTAAGTTGAAACACTTATATGTTCATGGAATGATAACCAACCAACTGACTGAGATAGGAAGTATTTCCTCCCAACCTTAGACTATGTTGCAATGTTCCTTCCTACAACATGTCACCCCCATGCCAAGCCATGATACCGCAAGAGGATTGATTCAATTGACTGCCCAAATAGGAAAATGGTCTAGGAAGGTTACTCTCCTTCGATCCTCTGGAAATAATAGAAGTTTCCATCTTCCCACTAAGCTCAGTACCTCCACGAATTTATCAGGAACCTTTCCAACTAGATTTCCTATGTACAAGGGACTCCGTTCTCTGATATATAGTCCCTCGATAACCTCCCCTTACCATTTTCAAATTGTTTCTAGTAAGTACCAATTTGCGGTCCTTTACTACTCTAGTATGGATCTGGATCTTTTGTGTTCTAGGGTGGTCATTAATCTCTTGGAAAATATTTCTATTTTACTCAAGGAAAACTTCCCAATGAATCTATCACTCAGAGCATTGCATGTGAGTCTCCTTCTCACCATTGCAACTAACTGTGAGATTGAAACTCACTTTGTGTTCTGTGGTTCTTTGTGAGAACTCGTCTTCCACTTATTAGGTTGTTGTATTCTCATTGAGAGTATTTTTAATACCCCTTTTTCCCCCATCTCGTAAATATAATTATATTTGGATAAAGTATTATCGACAGACCCGTCATGATAATTTTTGGAAATACAATGAAAATTGAGGTATTTTTTTCTGTTATTAAATAAAAATGGAAAATTGTGGCATAACTGCTGAAAGGAGGTGGCTAGTATGGATCATGATGCATGAGAGGGGATGGTAAGGGGAACCATTGATGGTTGTGATGACCCTTATGACCCACAAAATATTTCTAGAGAAGACAAGAAAAGTCATGAAAATCATGGGCAGAGGGAAGAATATACACACAAGTAGGTCGGAAGACCATTTGAGAGGAAGCATAGCGTGTGAGGCTCTATGGTTCTGAGGAGAAATGAGAATTATATGTTTTTATGGGTATACAAGTGTTTGAACAATGTTTTCTAATCAAGCTAATAAATGGATATGCATTTATTGAGTGAGAAATAAAAACAGGATCCCTTGCTTGGTGGATATAAAACTGGACTGTCAGGGCCTTGTGGTAAAAGGAGAGTAACCTTTGTCCCTTGCTTTAGTTGAGAAAAAATGAAAACTTCATCTATCTCATGGAATCATGGTCTAGCTAGGGGGTGTCAAGTTGAGGAATACTCAAAGAGAAAATTGTGCCTATGGTTGGGTAGAAAAGAGCACCCCTTTTAGAAGTTGCCAACTAATTTCCAATTTTTAGATAAGTGTGACTCTGAGTTTTTGTGTTGTCTTGATTTTTTTTTTGTAATATGAATTTTTTTCTTGAGCTAGATGATGGAAAATTTGTTTTCCTTTTTTGAATGGTAGAATTCATGCCTCTGATGACCTAGTGGCCTAGGAAATTGGAGGCAAAGCTTGAATATCATATTTTGTAGATGGATTTCTTCCTACCTCTGTTTAGAGAAGGATAATTGTTAGTAATGAGTTTTAAGTGAATTTGGGAGCATAAGACTTGGCCTCTTGTGTTGGTTGGAAGATTTGTCGAGGGACTATCTAGGGATCAAATATGGAAATATATATTTGGGACAAACTCCATGGGATAACTCTGAACATGTTAATCCCTTAGAACTACCGTTGTCCTGTCACAAGATTTGTATCTTGAAGTGAAAGATGCTTCCTTCAAACCATTTCCTCTAGTGACTATAGGCTCAAGTCCATGACCTTAACCAAATCTTCGATAAGATCTGAGAGTGTAGCCCTTGGGGAATTTCCAAAGCTCCATATGACTAAGACCCTGGAACCCTATGCTACACAAAAAGGGAGCTAATATTCTTGGGCTTTAGGACTTCAGAGGTCCAGAAATTTGGGATGTTAGATCCACAGAACATTCAAATCCCACTGAAGGAAACCTGTCAAAACGATGACCAGACGATTGATTAGAAACTGGTGGTTTCCTATCCATTGTCATGGTATCCTGTTTATTGTTAAACCCCGACTGACTTTTCAGTTATGAATTAAGGTGAGCCACAGATCTAAGGATATTCAGGATATTTCTTAACTATTGGATATACGATATGGTCAAATTTGGCATTGAATCACTACAAGAGTGAAAAATGCATTAAACGGTAAGAACTACCGAATGTTGAAGTCACAAAGTAATGTGAGCTGTATATATAAGGATCCTTCAGGATCTCTCTTGATCATTAGATCGAGCCTAGTTGAAGGATATGGTAAGAAATAGTGTTGACAGAAAGAAAGCAGTTGTATCCCCTTTATGACCTTTCCAATAGGTAACCCTTCAAGACTTAAATGGGTTAACATATGTAAGGGACGCGAGGTCGTGAAATCTCGGAGTGGTTAAATCCCACCAACCATCAGATCAAGGGGAGTAATTCAGAGACATTGTGGACCATTGATCGAGGGTCCATTGGGAACCTTTCTTGGTCATCTGATAAACTAGTGGGAGACAACGTAGACACTTCATCGAATCCTTACTTCAAGAGTCTAAAATTTTGGAACTCGGGGACTCTGAGACTCTAGGAGATGCGAGGATATATAACGGTGTGTTGAACGCCGAAGAGTTGAAGTACCATAATTCTAAAATCCCTATGTGTGGTGTCCTAAACATTAGATCCAAGGGTGGATATAATCTCCACCATATATTCTAGAGTGGAAAGAGTCCTTGGGACTTTGGAACTCCAGGGAAGTTTGTATACCTGTACACTTCGGAACTCCAGGGAAGTTTGTAGACTTGTAAAAGAATATCGAAGGGGTCGAAGGCCTATTACCCACAAAGGCCCGAGAGATATCCCCTGCAACCACCCCTCCAGTGGTCATTTATCGCTAGATAATGATGACCAAGTTCATGTCAGTTCCATGTAGGATGGTACAAATGAGGTGGAGCCCTATGGGTGCCATGTGGCCTTTGACCAATGATACCTCAAGAATTTCAGGTAGCCATAATTTTTGACTTAGAACTCGACTTTGGATGATTTTATAGCCATTGGAAAGCTCTCGAAGAACATAAGGAAATGGTTCCCTTAATTGAGGAACTCAGAGAAGTTGTAGGAAGGAGAAAAATTTATACCTCATCCCTTAAAATGCTACTTAGGGGGTTGGGTGTGTGACAGATTGGTATCAGAGCAAGAAACAACACTTGGCCTGATTGGGCTCATGAAAGATAGGAACACAATTTAACAGAAAACCTTTAAGGGTTAGGACACTCTACCCTACCCACCTGTAAGAGCTTATTTAATCTTTACTACTGAAAAGAGTGAGACCTTCTGATGTTTACATGTTCAAAATATGAACTGCATATTGTTGTTATATGTGCAATAATGAAGCTAATTTTACCTTCAAAAAAAAATTACCTATTTTGTTCATAAAAATTGAGCAAAGTTGACTAACATAAAATGTTGTTATAAACACTTAAACAATCAGTGGATAGTAAGGAAAACTACAATGTAAATAATGGAAACACACCATGTTATAACCCTAAATTGCTCTACACATGCATACATGGCCTTGGCCCTCTTGCATTTTTTGCCAAAGCACTACTGACTAGCTCTTCTTAAAAAACCATTTTTTAGAAGATGTATGCACCCTGCACCATTATTGATCACGTACATATGCTTGATGCACCACTACAACTCACATACATATGCATGTTGCACCATTACAACCCACGTATACTTGCAAAAGTTGCAAAAAATAAAAAGTTGTAAGGAATTCATTGAAATTGACGGGCTATTGGCAGTTTCAAAACTAATCCACCTGCTATAGCCCATCACCCAACCAAATAACCATCCCTTTGTCATATAAAATGAGGTGTTGGGGTCTCATTTCACATATAAGCATAAGAACAGTGAAACTCTTCCCGATTTCACTTCCCCTCCTTGCCTAAGATATTGTTACCTTTTGTGAGAATTGCCTCAACATTCCCTCATTAACCCCTTCTTCCTCCATTTAACCCATTCACTTCCCTAGAAGAGATGAAAAGGTTGAGAGGAGAAGTTCATACAAGGTGCACTTAGAGCTTGGTGAAGAGGATCCTACACCATTTTTGCGGAACGATGGACGACTTAGATTGTAAATGTATAATCTTTGAGTTATTAATAAAAGAATTACATTTTCATGTCCCAAATGATAGTGTCTTGAATACTTTTATTGGTTTATGATTTACATTATAACATCTAACCCTAACTTATATATGGAATAACATGCTTGTAGTTTTTTGTTTGTCAATCTTTGGATGCAGGTCAACCCTGGGAGGAGGCATGCGGTCAACAAAACTTTCTAGCGTGAGGAGGTCATCACCAGACATGGGATTAGATGTATAGTTACCCGATATCCTTTTTCTTTGCTTTATTTATATTATTTTAGGTATGTTTGGGGTAGTATAGAGAATTAATTAAATTTTAGACAGTTAATTGATCTGCCTACATTCTAAACCCTGGTGTAGTTAAAGGGAGGTTTTTCCTGCTAGCACACCATGAGTAGGGAGAAAGTTCCCACAATAGAGAAGAAGAATATAATGAGAGGAGGGTGGTGGAAACCCCTCTAGACTTAGCTGAAATGGTAGGAATCCTTATGGTAGAATTGAAACGTTTTAAGGAAGACAATGAAAGGATGATAAAAGAACAGGAAAAAAAACCGAAATTAATGCAATCCAACTACAAATCTCATCAGATATACAAAGGCAACAACAACATGGTCCAACAACTAGTAATTTGGATATATATCATACTAAGAAAACCCAAAGTACACCTAAGATACAAAACCATGGTCCTAAAAATATCAACATGAGAAGAATAACCTCAAAGAAGGCCCAACATGGTTCCAAGAGACATGTTAATGCCAAGGATTCAACTGAAGAATCCTCTAGTAAGAGAATTGACAGTCCCAAGGAATTGTCTAGTAGTGAGAATAGTTCACATTATCAGAGGAGAAGTAAGAGGAGGAAACAATCCAAGAGCCATGACCCTGAAGAGTTTAAGAAAACCAAACCACCCACTTTCGATGGAGATATTAAGAAGGGGGAAGAAGTAGAATCTTGGCACTTAGCCTAAAGAAGTACTTTAGAGTCCATGACTACTCAGAGAACTTAAAGTCCTGAATAGACATCATTAAATTGAATGATAAGGCCTCCATATTGTGGGAGGACCTTAGAAATGTGAAAGGAATTCATGAGAAGGAGTTATCATGGAAACAATTTAAAAAATATTTTAACAAAAATTACCCATCCGAAAGTTACTATAATGAAAGGACTAAGGAATTATATGAACTCAAACTCGAACAACTCACCATTGATAAATATGTCAACAAATTCCTTGAGTTGTTGAGGTACATGCCTTACATCAAGGATGAAAAGTCAAAGGTGCAGTGATTCATTAGTGGGTTTCCTCAACCCTATCAAGACATAATTGAGTTTGATGAACCCAAGACTCTAGAAGACACCATTAGGAAAGAAAGGTATTGCTATGATAAATTCAAGAACATGGTAGAAACTCATAAGGATTAGAAAAAGGAAAGAAAATTGGGATTCAATAAGAAGGGGTTTAAGCCTTCAAGGTTTAGGAACCATGGGAAAGCCTCTAATATGATCCTTCCTACTAAAAGTGTGTATCAACATAATTTTCTATCACCAAGTGTAAATAAACCCTTTGGATCTGTCCTAGGAAAGACTGACGATAAAAGGAGAGAACCATTGAAATGTTGGGGATGCAGAGAAGAACATTTGTTGAGGGATGACCCCCATAGGAAGCGAGACAATAGGAATGTATACAACATCCAGGAATCTACCACATTCAATTATGTGGCTAGGAGCATGCCACAAATTTATGCAGCCCCAGATAATTGACAAGTTGATCACCAAGCTTCAGTGGTGGAGATGGAAGGTATGATTTCCAACCATCTAGTTTCCATTTTAATAGACCCTAGTTCTAATCTGAGTTATGTTACCCCCCAAACTATTGAGAAATGTAAATTGCAGCAAGTAAAACATGCTAAATCATGGCTGGTACAACTAGCCACTAGAACAAAAAGAAAGGTGATAGAGGTCATACCAGCATGCCAATTCATTTTGAATGGATTTCCCACCTAAGAAACCTTAAAAATACTCCTTTTAGGATCTTATGACCTATTGATTGGCATGGATTGGTTGGCTTCTCGTAAATCTAAGTTGGACGGTTATAATAAAACATTGGAGTGTGAAGATGAGGAAAGGGGGGAAAGAACCCTACAAGGAATTTAAAATCTTGTCTCAGTGATACAAATATTAGCCCTTCCAGTGAAGAAGTATAGTAGAAAAGGATGTCCTTTGTATGAAATACGAGTGTTGAACTCTATTGAGGAAAATAAACCAAGCCTATAGGACCATCCTATATTAAGAGAGTATAAATATGTGTTTCCAGAAGAGGTACTAGTTCTACCTCCAAGAAGAGATATTGATTTTTCAATAGAACTTGTACCCAGAGTAGTGCCAATGTCTAGAGCACCCTATAGAATGAGTACACCAGAGCTAGTTGAGCTCAAACTATAGCTAAAAGAGATGTTGGATAAAGGTTACATCTCACTGAGTGTGTCTCCTTGGGGAGCACTATATTTTTTTTTGAAGAAGAAGGATAACACACTTAGGTTGTGCATAGACTATAGACAACTCAACAAGATGACCATTAAGAATAAGTATCCCTTGCCAAGAATTGATGACTTGTTTGACCAATTAAGGGGGGCTACAATTTCTCCAAGATTGACTTGAGGTATGGATACCATCAAGTCCAAATTAAGGATGAATGCATCCACAAAATAGCCTTTAGGATGAGATATGGGAACTATGAATTTGTGGTGGTGCCATTTGGGATTACCAATGCACCAACCACCTTTATATACCTGATTAATAATGTAATTAACATATTCTTGGAAAAATTTTCATTTTTCTTCATAGATGATATCCTAATATATTCTAAGAGTGGGGAGGAGCATGAAGAACACCTTATGTTAGTGCTTAAAGTGCTGAGAGAGCACAAGCTCTATGCAAAGTTTAGTAAGAGTGATGTTTTTCAAACAAACATCCATTACTTAGGCCATGTCATCACTAAGGAAGGAGTGGAATTTGACCCTAACAAGATCAAATCCATAATGGATTGGCCTACACCAAAGTATGTATCTGATATCATATTCTTTATGGGCCTTGGAGGATACTCAATAAGGCTTATAAAGGGGTTTTTCCAGATTGGTTCTCCAATCACCTCCCTATAGAAAAAGGGAGTTAAATTTGTTTGGACCACAGAATGTGAACAGAGTTTTCACCAACTGAAACACCTTTTAACCAATTCCCCAATACTGAAAAATGAAAACCCACATAAGAAATTCCCGGTGTGTAAAGATTATTGCAAAAAAGGACTCAGAGGAGTCCTCATGCAAGAAAGGCATGTAATCTGTTATGAATCCAGAAAATTGAGTGCACATGAAATCAATTATGTAACACATGACCTAGAATTGGCTACCATAGTTCATTCTTTAAAAATGTGGAGGCATTACCTCCTAGGACAAATATTTGTAATTATGGCCAGCCACTATGGGTTGAGATACTTGTTTGACCAACCCAAACTCAATGCTAGACAATCTAGGTGGATTGTCCTCCTCGGTGAATTTGATTTTGAAATCAAACATATTAAGGGAACGTAAAACATAGTGGTTGATTCCCTTAGTAGAAGTATGAAAGTGATTCATTTGGCAGCTGTAAGTACATGTGAATCAAACATCAAGGAGAGAGTTAAAAGTGCATAGGAAACAGATGAGTTTTTCAAAACTGTGAAATCATACTTAGAGAAAGAGCCCACAGGGATGAAGTATGAGGGATATCAAGTGTTGAATGATGGATTGCTAACTTACAAAGGTAGGTTGTATATCCCAAAGTGTGAAAACTAGAAGAGGTTCATACTGAATGAACTACATAAAATACCATACACTGGTCACCCTAGTTATTAGAAAATGATCACAACCACCAAGAAACTATTTTATTGGTCAAGAATGAAGAAATACATAGATGAATACTTGGATAAGTGCTTAGAATGTCATTAGATTAAGGTGGAACACAAACATCCAACAGGGTTGGTGCACCCCCTACCAATCCTAGAATGGAAATGGGAAACCATCTCCATAGATTTTATCATTGAACTACCTAAATCAACCAATCAGAATGACACTATTATGGTAGTGGTGGACAAGATGAGCAAGGATGCTCACTTTATCCCTGTAAAGTCAACTTGAAAGGTGATATATATTGCCAATATTTTCATGAAAGAAATATTTAGACTGCATGGCATGCCTAAGGAAATCATATCAGACAAAGATACAAAATTTACTTCAAACTTTTGGAAATATCTGTTTGTTGGCTTTGAAACTAAATTTCTATTTAGTACAACTTATCACCCTCAAACTAATGGAAAAACAGAAAGGGTAAACCAAGTGATAGAGGAAATGATAAGAATGTATGTGATGCATCAACCCAAAAAGTGGGAAAACTACCTAGGACTGGTAGATTTTTCTTATAACAATGGCTATCAGGAATCCTTGAAGATGAGTCCTTTTGAGAATCTCTATGGTAGGCAATGCAACATTCCAATCAGATGAAATAACCCAGTGGACAAAATAACACTCGTGCCAGAACTATTAAAATAAATGGAACAACAAGTAGTTCGAATAAGACAGAATCTGAAGGTGGATCAAGACCGACAGAAGAGTTATTTTGATAAAACAATACTCTTAAGGAGTTCAAAGTAGGGCATTATGTGTATCTCTATATTAGACCCAGAAGAGGTTCCTTGAGAATGGGAACTTCTACCAAGTTGGAACCTCAGTTTTGTCGACCCTTTGAAAATTTGGACAGAGTGGGGCCTGTATAATATAGACTAGCACTTCCTTCCACAGTGAAAGACACAATGCTTTCCATGTTTCATTATTGAAGAGATATGCACATGATCTTAATCATATAATAGAATGGTATGTGATCCAGGTGGAACTAGAGGGAGAATTCCTACCATAACTTGAAATAATACTAGACATGAAGGACATTCCACTCAGGAACAAAATTGTAATGCCCTCAACCATTACATCTCACTTGGTCAGGAAAACGCTACTGTGCGGAACAACATCATTCTCATACTTAATTAATAACATGCATTTAAATCAAATTAAACACATTTAACTCAGAGTAAGAGCAAGATTATTGCTAACATAAATAATCCATGGCATTAACAATAATTCATAAGCACAACAGAATACATGATACATATAAGCATCACAGGCATGCAAAACATAATATTAAGCATAAGATGATACTTATCTTTGAAACCATGGTAATTCCACCAACCATGTGTAGGCCTTCCACAAACCTCCCAGCCTTAGACCACGTTGCTCATCACTCTCAGCAGTGGGTCACCCCTGAGTTGAGACTAAGCTCCACCCAAGGCAAGGAATCCTAGTCTAGGCTGAGGTTACAGGGAAAAATGCACAGAGTAACCGGAAGGATTCTTCCCAGGATTGCTTTTTACGCCCACTACTCATGGACTCTCATTCCCCACATGTCTATTCTGCCTGGGAGTATACACCTTCATAAGCATAGTCCATCAGTGCTTCACCTCCCTCTCTGGGTCTTGACAACAGGCTGGATCAGAAAGTCTTGAAGCTTCATAGCTGGTGCTGGACTCTGTTGGTCACTATAATTGCTTAATTGATTTCAAACATCCAAGTGAAACATAAATTATCAACCCAGGGAAGTATTTTTATTTCAAATATAACCACGCACTATATATGCTCAATTCCAAAAGAAACTTACAGTTGTAGTAAAAGAAGCTATACTAATCACACTTGCTTGGATGAACTGAAGTTCTGAATTAAACCACAGGAAAGCAATCTTCCTATTGCAGATCTTAAAGATTAATCTAAGAATCCTGGATTACATTAAAATAATACTTGCAA
>JASDQU010104922.1:19781-36763 GCA_032191745.1 Picea mariana
TCTGTAACTACTCTCTAATCTGGCTATGGAGCTTCTGCATTTCTGCAACAAAATCTTCTACTCTAGCACTTCTGAACTCACTCTGTTCTAAGTCTCTCAACTCATATACTCCTCTTGGTTGCATTCCATACAATATTTTGAATGGGTTCTTTCCAGTGCTCTTGTTTGGTGAGTCATTATATGCAAATTCTGCTTGTGGCAGAATCTGATTCCACTGACTATGATGCTCAGTGACCAGACTCCTCAATAAGTTTCCTAAACGTCTGTTCACCACCTCAGTCTGTCCATCTGTCTGAGGGTGATAAATTGAGCTGAAGGACAAATCTATCCCCAACTTCTTCCACAGTGTTCTCCAGAAATGACCAACGAATTTGGTATCTTTGTTTGAGACAATACTTTTGGGTAATCCATGAAGTCGAATAACTTCCTTGGAAAATAAATCTGCAACATGTGTTGCATCACTAGTCTTTTGGCATGGGATAAAGTGTGCCATCTTTGAAAATCTATCCACCACCACAAATATGGAATCACATCCTCTTTGTATTCTTCGCAGTCTCAATACAAAATCCATGCTTATTACATCCCAAGGCCTCTCTGGTATTGGTAATGGCTGATGCATGTTGGCAAATTCTACATCTGTTTACAAACTTTATCACTTATGTCCTCATATCTGGCCAATAATATGAACTGCTCAACTGTGCAAATGTTTTATCATGGCCTAAATGTCCAACCAATCCTCCACTATGCTTTTCCTTAAAAAGATTATCCCTCATTGAGCATTTTGGTATGCACAACTGATTGCCCTTGAACAACAATCCCTCTTGAATCATATACTTTGTTCACTAGCTTCTGTCTCTCAGCACATGATTTACACATGCTTCGTATGCTTATTTGAAATTTGGATCATCACTGTACATTTCCTTAAGGTGTTCAAAACCTAAGGTCTTCACTTGAAACTCCTACATAATCAAACATCTCCTGCTTAATGCATCAACAACTTTGTTAGCATTTCCATAAATATGTTTTTTTCTGCATAAACTCAACCCACTTTGCATGTCTCTGATTCAATTTTTCMTGTYTGGTTATGAATTGTAAAGCCTGATTATTGCTATACAAAACAAACTCTTTTGGAATTAAGTAGTGCCTCCATTTCTTCAAGGCTTGAATTACTGCATAGAATTMTTTATCATATGTGGAGTACTTTCTTTTGATCTCACTCAGCTTCTCACGGAAATATGCAATTGGTTTATTRTCCTYGCTCAAGACTGCTCCAATTGCAACTCCACTTGCATCACATCTCACTTGAAATGTCTTTCCAAAATTTGGTAAGGCCAGAATTGGTTGTTCTGTTATCTTCTCCTTYAATATATTGAAKCTCCTCTCGGCCTCTTCTATCCATTTAAAAGACTTGTGCTTCTTCTTCACTATATCCAATATCGGTGCACAAATTCCACTCAAATTTCTAATGAACTTCCTATAGAAACTTGCTAATCCATGGAAGCTTCTCACCTCAAATATACTCCTTGGTGATGACCATTCTTTGATTGCTTTCACCTTCTCTGGATCCATCTTCAATTCATTTGAAGAGATCACAAAACCCAAATAAATGAGTTATGTCTTCAAAAAAGAGGACTTCTTCAGATTTATCAATAGTTTCTCTTGTTGCAGTCTCCTCATCACTAATGTCAGATGTCTCAAATGCTCCTCTTTAGTCTTGCTAAAGACCAGTATATCATCCATATATACAACCACAAACTTACCAATAAAATCTTTCAGTATTTCATTCATCAACCTCATAAAATTACTTGGAGCATTTGTTAAGCCAAATGGCATAACAAGCCACTCATACAACCCTTCATTTGTCTTAAAGGTTGTTTTCCACTCATCACCTTCTCTCATCCTTATCTGGTGATATCCACTTTTCAAATCTACCTTAGAAAATAAATTTGTTCCACTTAAACAATCCATTAAGTCATCCATTCTTGGAAAAGGAAATCTATACCTGATGGTGATCTTGTTTATGGCTCTCGAGAATGTACACATTCTCCATCCTCCATCCTTCTTTGGACTCAACACAGTTGGTACTGTGCATGGACTCAAGCTTTCTTTGACCAAACCCTTGTCTAATAAATCCTGGACTTGTTTCCTTACCTCCTCATTCTCTTGAGGTGTCAATCTATATGCTACTTTGTTTGGAAGACTTGCTCCTGGTATCAAATCAATATGATGGATGATACTTCTGATGGGTGGAAATGATTTAGGCAACTCATCCACTACTATGTTAGCAAAATTCTCCAACAACTCCTGAACTTCTTCAGGCAAATCATCCATCGATGTACTTGTAAGGACAACTCTGGGTTTCCTCACCACAACAAACTACATCTCCTATTCCTTTTTTACTTCACTTAGGAGTTCCTTCCCACTCATGAGAAGTATGCTTGTGTTGGCTTCTTCTTTTACTTTCTTCTCCTCTATTGACAACAACATGTGTGTCCTACCATTCTTCTCCAAGGTGTAAGTATTTTTCTCCCATCATGAATGACATTGTTTTTGAGTTTTCGTGATGACGACGGGACTACAGAGCTCATAACTTTCAATAGGGTGCTCAAATTGCTACCATATCAGTGCCATTGAATAATGAATTCCAAGAGTTTGCTTTTGGTATATTATATGTGGTGTTTCCAATGGCTATTTGCTTTCAACTCCTCATGGAAATTCAACGATAGATGGAAGCCATCAATACAACATTTCAAGAGTTCAAAGTGGAATGGCAAGAGATGTATATTATGTAGGCTATCAAGGACAAATATAATCAAGAAGCATCTACTGGTATGATTTTGAGGCCAGTTGTGATGATTGGTATATGGATAGTTGTCATTTATGGGATGACAACCACTTCCATCTTCTATTAGATGACTCTACTCCACCTCATGTAAAGCCCATCCTGGAGAGTACGCCAGAGCGTTCTTTCCATATTCTTCTTCAATTTTGTTATTCTTCAGTAGTAATGGATGAAGTTTTAGATAATTCTACATATTTTAATCCACATGACCAGTGTCGATCGTGGGAGCATCATTTTCAACCGCCTATGGTATTTCAATATCTTTAGCATGGAGTTCACAGGAGCACTTGGACATAAAACCTAGGTTTACAATCGTGGTTGGACTACTTCAACATGGTGGCTTGCATTTCTACATGGGACCCTCATTCTCGAGTCTACTTCAACACTATGGTCCACACTTATCTATCAGACCTTGGTATATGGTTGTACACCCTCATAAAAAGCATTGAGGACAATGCTTTCATACGAGGGATGAAATTTAATGTAGATAGAGAGGGGGGGTCTAGAGGGCCCATAGTGATAACAATGTAGGCCTTTCATTGTGAGGTGGACTAGGTCCATTATGTCATTAAATAAGGCCCACTATGGTAGTTAGATATAATAAATGTAAGAGGACTTACTAGAAGGTTCCTCCTATAGAATGTTCTTGGGTGGTTGGTAGCACTATATAAAGGGGTTCATGCAATGTAATGGTGTGAAGAGAAGTATTGTATTTGGAGCTTGTATCTCATTAGGAAGTTTCCCCCTTGAAGAGGCAAGTGAACATGAGAGGATCCCTTCCACAATAAGATCCACTGTATGGTGTTTACCTACCCTAAGGGTTTGATAATAATAAAGCGTGGTTCTTCTATATCATTCTCTGAATATTTGTGGTGTTTCTGTATTCAAGTCTTTGGTACTTAACAATATCTTCAGGCTACACTTGGCAAGATGGGGAGCTCTGTTATAAAGGCCACCTATATTTAAGTAAACAATCCAACTTTAAACCCATTGAGCTCTTTGAACTCCATGCCTTGCCAACATCAGGACATTTTGTCTTTCATAAAACCTATGAATGTATCAGATGTTCCTTTTTTTGGGAAGGAATGAAGCAAGACATACTCACTTTTGTGGAAGAATGAGATCCTTGCCAACCAACAAGGGAGAAACAATAAAAACTCCAGGGAGACTACAACCTCTCCCTATCCCACCTATTATATGGACAAATATCTCTATGGAATTCATTGTTGAATTAACCAAATTTGACAATAAATCAATCATCATGGTTGTGGTTGATTGAGTTTTCAAATATGCTCATTTATGTACCCTCCAACACCCATATAAATCTTCCACAATGGCTCAAGTTTTCATAGACAATATCTTCAAACTACATGGAAAGCCAAAGGGCCTTCCATCCATATCCTCAACCCGAGAGACCTCCGTATCATCCTCATTCTAGTATTTCAAATGTTCATGTCCCAAATCATGTGTCCTTATAACTAGAAGTCCCTGACAATGATGGTTGGGAAGAGGTTGTCCAGCATCCGTCGATTCATCATGGTGGTTGGTACACAATGTCACTACCATTACCACCTCCTCCTCTACCTAAACAACATGTTCAACATATTGCCTCTATTACATCCCATGCTCGTTCATCTCATGCAAGCAGAAGGATCAAGGCATATATTCCTGAGCCAAAAGAAAGCAAGGGTAAGCGAAATGCCATTGAATCTGAGTCATCTCATGAATCATCCTAGTCAGTAACATCCCATGCCCAAAATGCCAATGATCACTCCCATGCTTTTAGTGAGGTCCATCCCGAGGCATCCAAGGAACATAAATATGCTAAGGCAAGCTCACATGCAAACAAGGCAGTAAATACAATAAGTAGTGAAAGGAAGCAAATTGCCTCCCACAACAAATATGGTTTTTGATGTGACAATGCTATTTATGATTGCTGATAGTTTACTTGTATTTTCATCTTTTTGGGACAACGTGGTGATTTAATTTTGACTTTTGGATAACATGATAATATTTTATTTTTGGCAACAAATTTTACTTATTTGATATATATGGATGGCATTTTGGGAGATACAAGGGTTGTTCCAAATCAATATTTCTTTGCTCGTGTATATATTTGACGAGGTGGCATGATTAATTTATTTAAATAATATGGAGGAACAAGGAGGAAATTGAAAATTTAAGGATCATTAAAAGAACATGGGTCCCACCTATTAGTTATTATTTATATTACTCTTTATCTATTTATTATAATTTGCCCCTAAATAACTAAAAGTTATTTATGACTTAACTAAAAGTAGTTGATAACTACCTCAACTACTTTGAGGAGATAAAAGAGAAATCAATTGAAGGGACAAAGGGAGGAAGAGAGAGCAAGAAAAAGAACTTATGATAAAGGTCTTCTCTTATACTTGTGAGATTAATTACTTACATCCATTTCTAAGTTATCATAGAATCTTAACCCTTTTATTGATAGCATGGTCATACTGAAGGTGGCAATATTAAGGTCTGAGAAGCATGCTTCAAAAGGTTGCTAATTTTGTCTTGATAGTCTGTGTATTATGATCTGATTATGAATTAGTGTTTCATTTCTGATTAAGGATATTTTGTAGAGTCAAGCAATGGTGCTTTTGTGGCTAGTTTGATCCAACATCTATAGTCTTGGTCTCTTCTTGACATCAGAGTCTTGTGTGTGGTGCTCACCAAATTTTTCTAAGTTTGATTTTGGTCCTTACCCTCGTAGGGGTATGAAAAAGGGTTCTGGTTGTAACTTGAAATGCAATCAATAAAATGGCTATGCAGATTTTTGGTCTCACATATGTATTTTTTTGCTATTTATCAGATTTACACCTTGCGTGTTATTTAATTTCTCATACAAACAAACAAACATTTTTCTTTACTTTCTTTATTGCACATTTAATTATAAAAGACAACATTGGTTCCTAGTACTTATTGCTTGTGAATCAATTGAAAATTTTGACTTTGGCTATAAACACAGGGTTATAATCCAGCCTATCTTACCTTAGCCAAGTAAGGTTCGAAAATGTTGTTAAAAGATTTTTCATATCTTTTCATCAACAATGGTCTATGGTCAAAAGCCCCCCTCCATATTATCTTAATTGCCAGGTGTCTCCAAGGTCCATGGAGTTGACAAAACCCTTATAGTTCGGGCTAACATTCTATGCACTCTCAAAGACAATTTGGTCATGGCTAAGAATCGAATGAAGCAATAAGTTGATCAATGTCATTCCAAATGCCATCTTGCTTAAGGGGACTGAGTGTTTCTTCGTTTACAACCATATAAAAAAACTTCATTTAAAGAAAACCACTGATAGAAGCTTGCTCCAAAGTTTGATGGCCCCTATACCATCATCAAACACATTGGGCCCGTGGCTTACAAATTAGCCCTTCCTAGTCACTCTAAGCTCCACCTAGTTCTTCATGTCTCCTACTTAAAGAAAGTGATTGGATCTAAGTGTTAGATTCAAACCAGTCTCCTTGAATTGGATGAAGAAGGTTCCATTTCGTTGTAGCCACAATCCGTCTTAGCTCAATGCGAGTGTTGTCTCCATCATCACACAATTTAGGACTTTTTAATACAGTGGAAGAATACACAACCCAATGATGCCACATGGGAGCCAACCGTCATTCTGTAACAATTCTCACATCTCAAGCCTTGAGGACAAGTATGTTCTTTAAAGGGGAGGGCATGTTAGGGCCCTAACCTCCAACCCCTAAAGTAGATAGAATACTATGTATTGCTATGTAACAAAGACCATCATTAGTAAATAAGGCCTATGGTTTCCCCCTCGAAGAGCAAGTGAACAATGCTTTCCAGATTAATAAAAGTACCATATTTTGATACATATTGTTATTGTGCTTGTTCTTCTGTTTCTTTCTACTAAATATTTTAATAATATTTGTGGTCTTGCTTTGGATATTACTATTCGGTACCTTACATATGTTAAGACAATATTGTAAAGGTTCAGAATATAGGGATGTAATCTTGTTAACTCCCTTATTCCTACAAGGTTAGAGTTATTTGCAGAAAAGTGTCTCAAGACTATTAATGGAATTGATGGGGTTTGAGTAGCGATGTAAGTGCTTTTGCATGAATGCACATTTTCTCATTCACGGTGTTTAATGGGTACATCACTTTTAGTAGTTGATCGACAATCTATTGAACTCTCCTACCATATTAAAATTTTGCATCGAGGAAAAAACAAAATAAACAAGAAGCGTGCACAAGATTTACTCTGAAACCCTTAACTAGGAAAACCAACTTCAAAGATATCTTCATTATCACCTTGGCCAATCTAGTTAACATTATGGCCACTTTGTGGCGCTTTACAATGGGCACACCAAACCTTTAAACATGCCTCATTACATGATTATAGTAGGCTAAACCACATGCCGTAAACCTTGACCAAGTTAAGGTAAACACCCAATAATATGGACTTGTTTATTTTGCTAATTTGTTGGCAATTCCATTAACTTAAACCAACATGACATATAACCATTTTTTTTTTTGGAGGTTATATCTAATAATTTACATGGTTTTCTCCTCAATTTTACTCTATAAACCTTGTGTTCTATCTTAGATCATTTTCATCATTTTGTATACCTACATGTTGTGTGTTTAATAAACTTTACTTTCACCACAAAGTACACATTTCCCATCTTTATACCATCACTTTATAGAATAAAAAATTGCACAAGTGAGGTTCTCTTACAACCCATGGTGGGAATATCTCTGTAGATGTACAGATGTGGAATATTTCTATAAAGCATAGTCTAAACATGGCATATTTTTCTAATTATTTTTATCCAAAATTCAGACAAACTTAAAAGAATTGTTGAAATTATAGATATCAATGGGTGGTATTACACAATCTAGATATAATAGAGGTTTTTTGAGGGTGTTGAATCCATTTATGCATTCAAAAATACAATTTTAGCAATGAAAAATTACAACTTTACCAAAAATTATACAACTTTCCAATAATAATTTTCCAAAAAAATCCAAATCATAATATAATGTTTATACTTCTGTTTCTATAACAATAACTATTCAAAATAATCATAATCTTTTGATAAACGTAAAGTTTCATCCCATAAAGTCCACCCACCTTTTGGTTTTCATGTGTTGTATTTCAAAAATAACTTCAAAGAACTTAATCGGAGTTGGTTAGTGCTTTTAAATGTGATACAACGAAAAACTTTTAAACTCTGAATTAAAATCTTAATTAACGTCTTTAAATGTAAATTAAAAGTCATGTTCACAGTTCATCAATATCTTATAAATATTTAATACACATTCTCACAGAGAGAGCCGTTCGCAGAAAAGCTTCGATATGGCAGGGAAGCGCCATTCCCGCGCAAAGTTGAGGAGAAGGTTTCCGAAAGTTCTAGCTGAAGTTTGCGGCCACCGGATTCGAACCCTGCGCCAGATAATTCTTGAACTGTTAGGCCCCTCGCTAAGGCTCTCACCGTGCAACTGCAAAGGACTCGGTGAAGAGCATTTCAAATACTGTGCGAGCTGCGATCCTTCCACTTATCTCTTAAGAGATGACGATCACGCCGAGTATTGGACGTTACTGGAGTGTAGCTACGGAGTGGTTTCGAACACGGCACCTCGTGTTGAATCATTTGCGCTGGAAAACAGATGGTCGCAGCTCCAGGTAAGCAAGGGCCTCAGTGTAATAGAAAGAAACAAATGATTATACTATAATGTCAGATATGGTCCTTTAAATTTTGGAATTCGAATTTTTACTAAAAATATTATTTATATCTTCTCTTGAATTTTCTGAAACAACGGGGATGTTGAAGGGATTTTTTTCTTGAATTTGCCCAGACAACGGGGTGGTGGAAGGAGATATGAAGAAGTGACAATCGATATTGCCCCAAGTCCTCGGAGAGGTGGGATGTTTGGGAGAGGGTTGTTGTGTGTTTCTCTTGTTCTTTGGAGGGAGAGAGGAGAACTTTGGGGATGTGATGTTTATTGTGGCGTTGGAGCGTGTGGTAATTGGAGGGAGAGGGGAAGTAGGGTTAGGAGACATACCTGGGTTATGTTGGTGGTGTTGAGTTCTTCTTGGATCTTCTGCGTTTTTTCTTTCTTGTGAATTATTGTTCCATCATTCGGCCCTAATTTTGTTATTAGTAGTACGGATGAAGGTGGCTGGCATTAATTCTGAATTATTCTCCTGCCCTAAGTTGCGGAACCATTCTCATGGAACCTGTCCAAAACATAAGGTCCTAACTAAAAGTAGTTGAACTTTACTAGGGTGGTCTTTCCGCTTAGAATCAATAAATATAACTAATTCACCTTTCTTCAATCCTCTCTGTTTGAGGTGTCTGTCATAAGTCATGAGTCAATTTGATGCGCTCATTCTGAACTTGTTGCTAATGTGTGTCGAGGTGGAGAGGTGGGAGGAGGAATTCCATGGGGATGACTGCTTCGCGACCATATATAAGTTTGAAACGTGTATACCCTCTAGCATTCTGGTGCACAACGCGAAAAACTCAAAGTACTATAGGGAGGTGTCGGTCCCAATTCTTCTTATCTAATTTGCATGCCTTATTCAATGTGTTCAATATTATTTATATTGCTGATTTTTCCACATTGGTCGGTCATGGATAGTAATGAGAATTGGATGATTTGTGATCATGAATTGCTTTATGAACTCGTGAATTATCTTATTGATGAAATGAGAACCATTATCGTTGACTAGTTCCAAGGGGCATCTAAACTCGGTGATGACATTTGTGTACAAAAGTTGAGTTGTTGTCTTGGTGTCATTCTTGGTCGCTCTGAAGGTGTTGATGGTGACCATGATGACGCAATTTTGACCTGATGTGACAAGAAGGGGTTCTAGATAATTAATTGGCATTGTTCCAAGGGAGTGTGTAGGAGACTAGGATGTAGAGAAAATAGTCATGTTGATGGGGTCTGTGCATGCATCGGAAAAGATCACATTTCTGGACATATTTTTGTGTGTTGCGAAATATTGTAGGCCACTAGAGTTTGGCCAAGAGGATGAGTCACATGGTTGTCTCTTATCCACGACCACTGCTTTGATGTACTTCTTGTAGGATATCATGAACTTGATATGGAAAAACAACTCTTTACAAAATTTCATCTTGCTCACATTAGTGATGATTTGGAAGGGAAGGCATAGTTGAAGGAGTAGTTTACTATAGTATGTCCCCACATACCACACTTAAAGCACTGTGTCACTCATTTATGTTTCAAATTATGATTTCTAGTCTATGCGTGACTTTGAGTTCTTTCTTGTTTTTGTGCTTGGACTACATAAATGTTTGCCTTGTTAGGTGGTGCAATGTTGATGTAACCTAGTTTTGGATGTTGACCTAGAAGTTAAGGTTGTGGCATGATGTTGCATTGGGGTGGTTATATAGGTAGCACGTGAGACATTATATTAAAAGCAAGTAGCTGTGCTAAAACATTTGAACAAGACTTAAAAGCTTGATGTGGTAGGAAAAGATTGCATTGGAGTGGAAAATGTTTAAACAAGATTCAAACGTCGGGTGTAGTAAGCAAAGATTTCACTGGAGTGGAAAGATTTGGAGATGGTTTGATTGTGTTCATAAAGCATGTTTGTGTTGCTAGCAAGGTTCGTTAGTTGTGTTAGTTGTGTCTGCATTAATTATGGGTGAAGCAGAGGTTTCTTGGTGTCTTTGATGCACACATTTTGTAACAAGCATTGTTTGGATAGATGGTTCTATCGACTATGGCAATAGAAGATCTTTTGATTTTTTTGAACAATGATCTTGACAACTTGTTGTAATGTTTGGATTTGTTGTTTGAATCCCAAGGTTTGTGTTGGTGTACATGCATCATAAACCCTCATATGCATATTCATTTTCCCTTGCATGCATGAACTAGTTTACTCTACTTTGCATGCATGATTTAGTTCACTCCACTTTGCATGTAGTTAAGCCTATCATAGTTGCATAATGCATGACTAACTCTTATATGTTGCATTCAATTGCATTTTATTGTATTGGATTATTCATTCATCTTTTGATGATTATTATTCTTTTAGAGGTTAATGAGAATTCGATTGTTCTATTATTCTCTTCTTTTTCTTCTTCTAAATTGCTATTGTATTACTCTTCTACTAGATTCTAGATCTTATAGGTGTGCAACAATTTCCACATGGTATCAGAGCAAGCTTGAATCCAAGGAGGAGTATACAGTTTTTTGAAGGTGGAAGACACATCAAAGAGCATGGCAGATAAAATGGAGCAACCCCCCCAAAATTCTGAGAGAGCAAGAGACCACAAATATTTTCAAGCTATGTTTCAGCCATGGGCCACATCATTGATACTGAGCCTTCTTGTCATGGAGAAGCAACAGGTCAGTAGGTATGGAAATATGCCATGGCAGAGGAGTATCAATCCATCATGAAGAATGATGTGTGGGATATCGTTCCGAGACCAGAAGGGAAGTCTGTAGTGACTTCCAAGTGGATCTATAAGATCAAGCATGCAATTGATGGAAGTGTCAAGAAACAAAAAGCGAGATTTGTGGCAGAGGACTAATGAGATTTTCCTGAGTCAAGGAAAATACACAGTGAAGAAGTTCGGTATGACAGACTGTAAATCCATGCCTACACCGATGTTGATGGATTTGAAGAAAATGAACGAGGCTTCTACTGATTCAGGCGAGATTGATCCACATTTACACCGACAACTGATTGGATCATTGATGTATCTGGTTAACACCAGACTTGATATATGCTATGCAGTGAATGTACTTAGTCAGTTCATGAGTCAGCCAAGACAGACTCACTGGATAGCAGCAAAGCATGTATTGAGATATCTTTGAGGCACAGTTGGATATGGCCTAAGATATGCCTCGAGTGTAGACATGAGATTACAGGGATATGCTGATGCAGATTGGCCAGGGAGCACAGTGGACCGGAAGAGCACATTCGGTTGTTGTTTTACCTTGGGGTCTACCATGGTTTCCTGGTGCAACAGAAAACAAAGCTCTGTGGCTTTGAGTATCGCAGAAGCAGAGTATATAGCGTTGAGTGTGGCAGTCCGCGAAGAGTGTGGTTTCGCAAGCTCCTGAAAGATTTATTTGATCATGAGATGGATTCTACCATTATTCATTGTGATAACCAGAGTTGTGTGAAGCTCTCTGAGAATCCTGTGTTTCACGATAAATCGAAACACATTGAGATAAAATATCATTATATCAGAGACATGGTGCAGAGGAAAGCAGTACACGTGCAATACCTTCCTACACATGAGCAGATTGCAGATATCTTCACCAAACTGCTTGCCAGGACGAAGTTCGAGTACTTCTGTGAGAGACTTGGTTTGGTGGAGAATGCCTCCCTAGCTGAGAGGGAGTGTTGATGATTGTAGCGTCGTGAGTCATCCTCCAAGATACGTTCTCCTCTGCGACTTAGTTGAGTCGACCTGAGAGGGAGCCTAGTGTTGGGCATACCCAYGTGATGGGTTATCGTTCTCCTCTGCGTGAGAGTTGAGTCGTCCCCCAAATGGTTGGGGCATCGTTCTCCTCTAGAGAGTTGAGTCATCCACCAGTGGTTGGGTGTGTCCATGTGATGGGTGTATCGTTCTCCTCTGTGTGAGAGTTGAGACGATGTGGTACTCCAAATGATTYTGTTGAGTATGACGTCCCTGTGGTTGAGCACATGTGAACGTCTCCCTAGTGGTTGAGCACTAGTGGACGTGTGGATCCCTTGCTATATTGTCTAAGTGTAAGATTTGCTTGTAATCCTAATTGTGATGTAAAGGGTACAAGTCGACCCCACCATATGTGAAAGATAATTAAGGTTTATTGTAATAATTAATTATTTTCTGAGCTATTGAGGTCGGCCCTGTTGTGCCAGCAGACACACCTATTGCCGTGTCTGGTCTAGTATAAATAAAGGTGATTTACCCACTGAGGAAATACACTCACACACAAGTCACTTGTCATTTCGGAATTTCAGCAAGGGCGGAAGTGCGCACCTCTATTGGGCGCAAGTTTCAAGGTAGTAGAGCACCCTCTTGTGTGCATTAGGGTTTTATGGTTGGGGGATATTCTCTTGAGAATATAGCAAAGGATCGCTGGATTTTCTTCCCTTGAGTAGAAGGGTTTCCCAGGATATTTCTTGTGTTCTTGTGCATGGTACTTCTTCTAGTGATCTTGGTTATTGCAACACTTGTGAATGGTGTAACTGCATTTGTTTTATGGTTCAAGTAAATGCTAAAATGAAATAAAACTCATGCTTGAGCCTAGCATAGTGAAAATTCAACACTACCTCCACACGAAAACCTTCAAATTCAACTGTAGGTATATGTCTTCTTTGCAGTAGGGATGAATCATTGAAGTTGTGTGAAGCACCCCCATCAATGAGAAGTGAAACTTTCTGCCCCTGTAGCACTCCTCTCATCCTGAAGTTGTTGAATTTGGGTACCCCAGTGATTGATGCTATTGTTACCTTCTTATCTGCTGTAAGGCCGTGACCTGCATCCTCCTCATTTGCATTTTCTGTGGGATTTGCCTCCATGTTCTGTAGATGGCCGAAATCTTCCTCCTCCTCATCATTAAAAATCACTTCATTGTAGTGAGCCTTGCCTTTATCCATGCATTTGTGTGTTGGATCCCAAGGCTCTTTGCATGTAAAGCATAGTTGTTTCCTTCTCAATTCCCTCCTAGTAGTTTCATCCATTCTACCTCTTCCTCAGTCAAACCCCCTTTGGTCTCTTCTCCCTTGGGTCATGGGGGGTCTTTGGTCTCTTCCCCCTGGGTTTAGAGGAGGTCTAGGGGTAAATTTAGTGTTTGTTGTTGATCCCAAGTCCCTAGTCTTCGATATAGCATCCTGTAAGTTGGTAGGCTTAAAAGCCTTGACCCAACCCCTTAAGGGTTCCATCAACCCCTCTGTGAAGAGCATCATTAGTCTCGCTTGAGACACATCCTGCACCATAACTGCTATCCTCTGAAACTCCTCTATATATACCTTTGGTGACCCTATCTCTCTGAGCTGGGTGAGTTCCCTAAAATGTAATTTTGGATCCCCCTGGTCAAACCTGTCAATAAGCCTCTGTGTGAACTCTGTGTAAGCAGTAATCTGATTATGGCCCAATGTAGTTAACCCATGGTACCACCAGTCATGAGCTTTGCCCTCCAAGTAAATGGTGGCAAACTTGATGGCATCCATCTCTCTCATTGGGTTAAGTTGTAAGTAGGTATCAAGCTTCTGCACCCAAGCTTATGTAGTCACCTTGGAAGAACCATCAAAGTATGGGATCTCCATCTTGCCTGCCCTGCGCTCCAATTCATTGTTGTTCCTGTGATACTGTTTGGGCTTACCCCTGAATTTGATCCCACAATATTGGTCCAGTGTGACTTGTCTTATGAATCCTGCACTCAATGATTCATATTCCCAGGCATATTCTTCAAAATTGTCCTCAATCTCATCATGGTGGTTGTGTTGTGGCTGGTTATCCAAAAATGTAAGTAGGTATGGTCTAGGGGTAGTTCTACTTTGTGTTAGCCCCTTAGAAGCCCCTCCTCCAAAACTTTGCCCCTCATTGTGGTAGTGAAAGTTCTGCTCCTGATGAGGTTTAGTTTCCCCATGAGAACCATCGGCTTCTTTGTTTGCATAGATTTCTGGCCCCTTTCCTGCATGGGTCATCTGTAATAGGAGTTGCGCAATCTTCTCCCGGCTGACATTTACTCTTTCCAAGGTCTCCCTCATTTCAAACTGTCCCCTGTGCATTGTTTCCTGGTTCTCCTGTAGATGGTGCACAAGTGCACTTTCTGTCTGATTTATGGAGTGTTGTAACTCCTTTGTAAAACCTGCTAGAATTTGTGGCTCACTGTCCTCACCTGAACCTTCCATTTCTGCCTCTGGTTCACCTGTCTGCTTTCTGCGTCTTCCCATATAGATACAACTAAATTTATGCATGCGCTAATCCCAATTGGCTGGGAGGATCAACGCTCTGATACCATTGTAATGTTCCCAAACCAAGTTTTTGCTGGAAACACTAACTATTCACTGTTTATTGTTTGTTTAGTTGTATGCTTGCAGGTTTACTCATGGAGTTGCGCATTAGGGTTTGTGTTTATGAGATCAAAGCATGTAGACATGGATTTGAAGATATAACATAAGGAAAAGACAAGATACAACAAGAAACATCAATATGGAACCAAATAACTTAGATCTGACCTTTATTTAGATAGTATAGAGATCTTGATATACTAATAAGAATATCTAACTGGAATAGATAGATGCTACAAAAATTCTCAAGACTGAAGATATAAGCCTCCAAAGGCAATACAACAAGCTGATGCAAAGCACAAGATTGATTTCTTTCCTTCCAGGGATCAGATCCAAACCCCCCTAGCTGAGTTGCGCCCTTCTGGATGGCTGAATATACTCAATATTTCAGTCATGCTGCTAGAGGCCTCCAAATACTCTGAAATTGGCTGGAATAGTAGATCGGGGCAAGACAAACCCCCTCCTGAAGTCTCAGGTTGAATGATAGAGATCTACTCCTCCTATAGTTGAAACCTCCAAGTGAGTTGCGCCCTCCTGGATGACTGAAGAGGTCCAATATTTCAGCCTCACTGCTAGGAACCTCCAAATGCTATGAAACTTGCTGGAAGAGTAGATCGGGGCAAGAAAAACCCCCTGGTGAAGTCTCCAACTGAATAATGAAGAACTGATCTTCCAAATAGATGAAACCCTGTTTTGGAGTGCGCCCTCCTTCTCTCCAGCTTGTGCCAAGCTCTAACAAATCATATGGCAAGTAAACCTCTCCCAAAATAGGATGAAAATGGTGGCCTAGGCCTTACTGAGAAAACCCAGAAGTCGATATGCCCAAAATCCTCCTCCTCTGCCTGGATCAAACTCTTCTTCTTCAGATGGTGCGCCCCCCTTGCTGGAAACCCCCTAGGCTGCACACTGTTCCTTCCTTGGCTGATAGATGGTACCTGTAACTGTTGTAGAATGGTGTGGGAGGAGTATTGCACCCCCAGGGCCAAGCTTGGATCAAGATAGGTGGGATCTTTCACGACCGAGTTGATCTCTAGGGTTTGTAATCTCAAAACCCTCAAAACTCCTTTGTGCTCAAGAGCCCAAATGCAAAATGTAATAATAATCCAAAATGAGTGAGAAGTGCACCCTTCCTTTCTTTTATACTCTAGATCTATTTCTCTGTTGAGTTAGTTAACCCCTAGGGTTTGTTATCCCCTATCCTAGGGGTAACTAAAGAGATCATGTCTCGAGGCCCACGGGTCCTAGACATGGAGTGATGAGAGCCAGATGACTTGAGCTTGCTCCCGGAGGGCCCATCTTTTCTTTAGTGCAGCCTGTCTATTAACGACAACAACATCCATCCCACCATCCTGGTCCTAAAGTATGGGTCTTTCTCCATGAGGTAATGAGTTTGGGTATCATGGTATGTGTCCCTCCGATTTTCGAAGCATTTGAATATGTTGCACTGAACTCTCCTTCATTTCATAACGTTTGCTTGGAAATTATGCTCTTTAACCTGTTCATACCTGGGGGGATGACACAATGCCCTAGTAAGCTGGTTCCCTTTTAGGATGAGTTGCCGCTGGGTGGGTCTATGAAAGGTCATCGTCCATTCCTTCCATACTTATCACTTTTCATCATTATTCCTCTCATCTTCCCCTACCTTGGTTCGGGAATTGGGTTTGCCACACTAGGAAGGGTTGTACCTTACTTTGTGGGAAGAAAGGGCTAAAGGACAAGGATTAGCAGAGTTAATGGCAGAAGGAAATGAAGAAGCACTTGGTCTTAAGGAAGAATCTTGTACCATGGTTAATGCAGTGACTCAGGATTTGAAGCAACATGAGTGGTATACATATAGTATCTTCTATCTCAGAAACCTCACCAATCCCAACACTTTCCAGAGCACAAAAGAAGATCTTTGAGGTTGAAAGCCTCAAAGTACTGTTTTATTGATCAAGGATTGGGATGGAGAAACCCTGATGGCATAGTTTTGAGATGTGTTAATCTAGAGAAAGCCAAAACGTTGTACAAAGAGTTTCATCAAGGATTATGTGGAGGACACCATGCAGCAAGAACCACCACTCATAAGATCCTAAGAGGTGGCTACTATCGGCGTA
>JASDQU010104922.1:40290-58071 GCA_032191745.1 Picea mariana
TAAAATTCAACATATTTATTGTTGTTGTTATAAATGTTTGCTACAGCCACTAGGGTTTGATTTTATTGCAGAATACTTACTTGAAATAGTGGCTAAAGATAAAAAAAATTATAGGCCGAAGTTTGAATACATCAAAACAATGCAAGAGAGTAATTCATAGTAAGAAATTAAAATGTTTTAGTTAGGCTGAGTTTGAATGGAACGAGACGAAATGCCATTGCGGCTAGGGCCCAAACCCTAGCCGCCATCGCTCTGATCTTTCGTTTGCAGGGACGTTGAGCTTCATTTGTAGCTGCCGATCCAGGTTCCCATCGCTCTCTCAGCATACAGGGCGCGACTCGGCGTTTCCAGCGCGTCCCTCCTGCGCGCAAGCAATCTGGAGCAGTGATAGCCTCTGGTGGTCGCCGCCCTGCCAAGATGGCTCCAAATCCGACTGTCGAGAACGAGAAAGATCTTTTGGAAGCCTTCAAAGCATTAGTCCGCTCGGCAGGACCTAAATCCAAGCCTTCTCTTCCATCTAAGTTTGTTAAGAAGATGGAGGAGATCCCTTCTCTGGAGCTTTACCCAGAGGAGCCTTGCAACCTTGCCCTCTTTCTGGCAGAAAAAGCCCTCATCGGAAAGTTTACGGGGTTATGGCCCAGCCCCAAAACGGTGGAGGCATGGATTGAGGAACGATGGAGGCCGCTGATACAGGGAAGAGTTACTCGGAGTGCAGTAGGCAGGGGTTTTTTTGTCTTCAGTTTCTCAAGGAAAGAGGACCGTGATCTAGTTTTCAGATCTGGACCCTATTTCATGGGGTCGAGAGGAYTRTTCTTAGCCCCCTGGACTCTTGACTTCAATCCCGGAGCCGAGATCACCGCRGCCCCTRTTTGGGTTAGGYTGYCTCACCTCCCCATACATCTCTGGGGGAAAAGCTCTYTAGAGGACATTGGAAACAAGCTTGGGCGYTTCCTGGACAGTGTGGAACCGAAAGGGGAMCAKYTTACYTGCRCTCGTATTTGTGTTGAGGTTAACCTCGARAAAGGCCTACCRGAAKCCAYCAAGCTCTCCCTKGGGGAATGGTGCCATATCCAAGAGCTGGACTACRAGCAGATCCCTTTTAAGTGCCTTYGGTGCCATGCATAYGGTCATTTCGCAAAAWGMTGYCCCAAAGTCTCTKAGGAGCCGRGACCAGCCAAAGAAGATGATTTTCAKCCAGTACCTAATCGAYGAAGGMAACCAAGGCGAAAGGATCCACTACCCCAGGCTCCAAAGGCCACTCATTCAGCAGAGGCAACGCTAGAAAATAAAAACAGCTTTGATGCGCTGAAGGAAGATGAAGCCCTAGACCCAGAAGCAACAGAAGTGAAGGAAAATCCTCTGGCAGACGAAAGCCTTCCGGACTCCACCCCCCCAGGCCCAGTAGCAGCGAGAGAATTTCGGGCTTCAGATCCGGATCCCTCTGCCTCGGCAGGTCTGACTGTTTCAGTCCCATCTAGAGATTCTGTGGAAACTTCTGAACATGAAGACAATTCAGTCCCGTCTCCACCCCTTACCCGAGGACGAAAGACCAACAAAGCACGCAAGAGAAAAGAAGGCGGCCTCCAACATTTTTTCAGGCTCTCAGAAACAACTGGATCCCTTCATTAAGAGGAAAATTCCACCCCCCTCCGGTTAATGTTTTGCTTCTGTCTTCTATTGTGCTCACAGTTTGTGAGAATTTACTCATGTATGCAATCTTTGCCATTTTTTCGAATTAGCTCCAGAAGCAGATGAGATTGGATTCCCAAGACATTCACAAGAAGGTTGGCAGCACTGTTAGAGGTCACCAACCTTCTTCAGATTTGTAACTTTCTGATTCTGGCTCGCCAGAATGCTGCCTAATGCAACATAACCGTTCTTGTTAAAAAAAAAAAAAGATACTCAAAATTATAATCTAGTAATTGAATGTAATTGCACATGTTGAAGGCTTAATTCTTATGTTCAATTGCTATATTTTTGGGTACTTTTTCCTATTGCCCTTACAAAAGATTAATTGTTGTTATACAATATCTTACTGTTGTAATTTGCAACGGCAATTGGTTCATTTGATTATCTGGTGTCTAAGAGGTCATTAATGAGTTATATAACTTGGTAATTTTCTATGTTATGCTTTGGAATGTTTATTGTCTCGTACAGGTGAACCAATTACCTCGTTACCTTCATTACCTTTCCTAGACCTAGACCTAACATCCAGGTGACCAAGAAAGGGGGTTGTAGGTTTGGCTAATCTTGCTACTTGATCCCTTGAGGCCATCATAGAAGCCTCCCTTGTGTTGGACCTTCTTCCATCACTAAAACGAGGGAAGTATCTACTTAGGTGACAGTGGTAAAAACTTCCAGTTGTTATATAGATAGGTATCCTGTGGAAGCTTTGCACAAGTACAAATCCTGTGATAACAGATATCACTTCAAGTTCTGTAAGTTCTTGTATGTTGAAGCAAGAAACTGTTTGGTTCAATTTTGTCTCCATATGCTTGTTGATGTGATAAGTGAGTTCCATACATAATATAATTGAAGAAGAGAATATTAATATCACACTTCAAGTTCTATAGATTCTTGTTGCATGATAAAAAAAAAATTCTTCTATTTAATTTTGTCCCCATATTCATGATAATGTAATGAGCGAGTTCCATAAATAAAAGAATTCAAAAAAATAATACCAATATCACGCATCTAGGAACAAGCACTGATATCAATACTAACAACCTAAGAACCTCATCTTTGAAAGGATAAATTTCCAATGGTTAATGTTAGTCTAAGTTTATATAGGCTTCTAAATTCTATCTTTTACTATTTACAAATAAATAGGGAGTTGTTCATGACGTGAATTACTTTATATGCATATTTTACATATGAGAGGTGAGCCTGTTGACATAAACCAACAATCGATGATGTTGTAAACGTAGTATTTCATTAAACAACTCACAAAGAATTATGTTCAAAATCTTAAATTGTAAAGATGTTAGGTGTCTTGATCTTGCAATTTTTAGGGCAATAAAGTTATTTAGCCCTTGTTATTATCCAAAAGATGTTTCTGTTAAGGAGGAAAATTCAATGCATTGGCTCGATATCCGTTGCCAGCACTTAAAACATTCTTTAATTGACGAAGGAGCAATTGCACCTTAACTTAATATTGAATCTTGTAAAAGAATTTCACCAATTTGTTGATACACTCCATTCACAATGTGAGGAATTCAGGGATACTCTATGAAGGAAGCATTGAAATATTTTAGTCTAGCAAATAATTGTTTAGAAAAATTTCCACGTATGTTATGGCATGCAACTTTTGTGATTCTTGCAAACATTCTGGCATGTGAATGATGATTTCCAAAGCAAAACTCCATCAAAGATATAAGAGCAAAATTATTACTACCTACATCAGATGCACTGATGCAAGTGCCATTGGCAATTAATAACTTCAATTAAGGTTTCCCAGATCTATTTTGTGTGAACTCAGCCTTATGGCTGAATCCGAAATATAAATTACTGTTGCATATATATTTCACTTCTGTCCAACCAAATACATAAGGCAGCCCAAGAAAATAAACACCAAAACAATGTACTTCAAGGGAACTATGTTTCCAAACATGAGGGCACAATCCACAACATATAACAGATCTGAAATAACTTACAAACAGCAGATTTGTTACAGCCACAAATCCGCCCTCTTAGCTTATATTTACTTGTCAAATAACTCAACAAAATCTGGTCACTGTTCTGATAAATTATTATACATAACCAGCACTAGAAACTACTCAATCACCATGAGAACATAAGCTAAAAATCAGATTTGCAAGTACACAGTTTGGACAACAAAATACACTTCATATATACAACAATGAAGTTACAAGTACATACCAACAGCTTATCACAAGCCAATACAAGATTGTCCTTCAAGCTTATCACAAACTAGGATGCCCAGAATCAACAGCAAACACTAACCAGTGAATATGGCCTAGCAAGGTATCACACCAAGCTACTCCTAGTCTCTCCAAAGCTAAGTTGCACGAAACGGGGAAACGTTTCCAAGTTTCCGAAACCGGGACGGTACAAAACAGGCCCCCAAAAAATGGAAACGTCGGGGGAAACGCTGTATATAAAAAAACTAAAAAATATATATATGTATATATGGTTTTTTTAAAAATAAGACATTACATTGCAAGAAAAACATAATGATGCAAAAAAAATGCAATAATGATGCAAGAAAAACATAATGATGCAAAAAAAATGCAATAATGATGCAAGAAAAACAAAGAAAATGCAAAAAAATATATATATTTCACTGTTTGGGGGCCCCATGACCCCCTTTTTTCTTTTTATTTCGCCTAAAGATGCCCAAAACATCGGCCGTACGAGCCGGTAGGGCAAGGAAACACCGTTGTTTGTACCGTACGATGTTTCCAAATTGGAAAACGTCGTATGGTACAGCCGAAGGCATTTCCTGGCCGTACCGTACTGTACCGGTTTTGGAGTTTCGTACCGTTTCGGGGCAGGAAACCGGGGGGGCATTTCCTACAACTTAACTCCAAAGGCTCAATGACAAGCGAGCATCAACACCAACAAATCCACACTTGATCTTTCTCCAAGCCTGCCTCACAAGTTCTCCAAGCGAACACTCCAAGTCTCTCTGTGGCTTCTTCGCCACAAACCCAAGGTCCTTCTCACACAAAGACATCTACCCCAACACTTCAAGTCCTCCCTAGGTTTTGCCTCTCACAAACCCTGGCACCTTCCTCCCTTGCATGAACAAGTACAAAGACATGTTTACCAACAAGATACAATGATCTAATGAACTCTCTTCTACCATGCTTTGTGTCCATCCTAAGGTTTGCAACCCACAAACCCTAAGTCTTCTTCTCTTTCATTACACAAGCGCCAAGACCTTCAGGCAATGTCATTATGGAATATCAAGAGAACATCAACATAAGCTCAAAGTCTTCTTCAGGCTAAGCATCACACCAAGCTCAAAGACTCCTCTACTCTTTTAGCGCTCCATGTTCATGCTCTAGGGTTTACATCACACAAACCCTGGGTCTTCTTTACTTGCATCACACAAGTGCTAAGACCCAAGCTCGTCCCTAGCACTAGCATTCCTCTTCATGTCTCCTCTAGGGTTTACATCACAAACCCTAGGTCCTGCGCCCCATGAGACTTCTTCAAGACAATTACAAAGATAGAATAATGAGTACATCAATAGTGAGAAATAACGAAGGCTCTCTCCTCCTTTATATAGAATAAGTGAGGGAGGCCAACATACAACATGGACTAGGTCCACACTAGTAACCCTAGACCAAAGTCAACAAGGCAACCCACTAGGGTTTTATTCCAATGACAAGGTGGTGCACCCTCCAAGCATGATGCCCCTTGGGCCCAACTCCCCTCCTCTAACATGGTGAGCTATCCAACAAGTTATTATCCCAATGCTCCCTCTTCCATGATGGTTCATTCTCCAAGTGTCCACGTGCAAGGAGCTCCTCTCGCTATGTGGCACATGTCCTCTTGTCCCTAGATCTCTTGTGTCAAGGTAGTTACTTGCTCCAATGCTCCTACTCAACATCCAACCTCCATAAAATATGCTCCTCAACCCAAGAACCTCCAATCAAGCATCCAACCTCCAAGATGTATATCACATGATCCCATGCTCTTAGGGCTATGTGCCCTCCTCTGAGTGCCTAGCACTCATCCTCCTAGGTAGGTACCTCTCCCAATCAAGCAACCAACCCCCCCGCCATTGTGTGCACCCAATGGGTTAGTCATCATGCCACATAATATAACCTCCACCTATGTAAGTAAGCTATGCTAGCACTCTATCCAAGGTGAAGCCCCCACTCAAACAAAACCATTGATATATCCATCAAGCATCACAAAGGGACTGAGAGACCTAGTGCTCTCCTGGCTAGGTGAAAACATTTTTGGAGTAACCCTAAAAGCTAACAATAGAAAGGGAAGCTTAAGACATTTGAATATCACATTTTTAAATGCATTAAAATAATAAATTTTCTATTGTAGCAAGCATCTAAAAGTACTTATTCCTATAGTTAAAATCCCTATGTAGCCCAAGGAGGGTGAGATAAATCAATTTTCTAAGTTGCATCTCTTTTGCAAATGTGTTGTATGCAAAATGAGGGAGGACACACCAAAATTTTTAAATAGCCAATTCTCTATGCATGTCCTATCTTGAATGTTAAATAACATATTGCCAATCCTTTTATATTGTATTTTCTACAACTTTAATAAGTACATATTTAATGATATTTTAACCTTTTAACTATTATTGACCTATAAATTGTTTCACAGTTTTATGAGTTTGTGCATGATTTATGATGATGTACAACATTTTTTTCCAAGGAAAACCCAAGGGATGCTTCCCCACATTTATGGATGGCATCCCTAGTAAACATGTCAATAAAGACTAGTGCGCCTAACCCAAGGGGATTTAAACCAAGCACTTGCTGGCACAGAACTAGCCAAATGACCATCAACATCAGCGACAACTGGTTGAGCTAAGCCCTTGGGCGATGATAATGCCCAATATTATACATCATATTCAAGTGATCAGATTTATGATGGATATCATATTCATTAAAGATGTGCAATGATTTATTTTAAGCATCATGTAAATAACAATAAAATATAATCACACGAGTTCTATAAAATAAATCATATACTTAGAATTTTAATAAGTTAAATAATGTTTCAAATGTCATCTTGAAAAACACAACTAAATATTATGTCTCAAAAATGGTATTGCCTATAAAGTCGATCATCCAAAAATTTCATTGAGTGTGATAAATTCAAATTTTGAGCTTGTTTTCAATGGATACATTTCGCAATCAAGACGACCATTAGAATTTAACTTTCAACTCTTCTCAAACTCCAATTGGAAAAACAATATTATATACCACAATAACATTTATAAAATTATAGACAACATAAATGATGCACTAGCTTTAGTATTAAAACTTTTTGCAAGAAAACATGTAAAGCATTCCAACAATTGACAACTTTTAAGTCTAAATGATGGGCAATTTTTATAGTGCACATTAATAACACAATTACTAAAATTACAGAGCATTATATCACAGTTTTAAGTTTACTATTAGAAGTTGGTCAACAATATTTCACTTTTGCCTGCATATACTTCGCTTAAATAATAAATTGTAGCCCAAAACATTTCAAGTTTGTCACCTGTTACTCAAGTAAATACCTATTAAAAATTAGCCATGATTACCTAAAGACTATTGTTAGTTGCTCAATCACTAATTCATGGTTGCCCAATTACAATTTGGCATGTCCCACAATAAGTCATAATTGTAAGCATGAAACATATATGCTACTAATAGGTTCCACATTGGAAATGGATACACTTCCTATAGAATTATTGCCATTGAGTGTATCTCTTGTGCATCAAGCATATATTTCCTTCACATGTAGATGTTATATGTATTATTTTAGTTCTTAATCAAGTTAATTTTCAATAGAGAAAAATAAACTCGAACCGTACCATCTCGTCAAGCTCAATATATATTCAACATGGACTTCTATATATATAAATCAGCAGTTATTCTACAAGCTAAAACCAACCTAAAGATCCTATGAGATTGTTCCACAAGCTAAAGCCAACAACAAAAGGAAGAACCATACAAACAATTTTGTTGCATACTTGGACACGTCAATATTTCAAAGAATGTAGCAATTGATGTTAAAGCCATTGCCGATGACCTTTGTTACCCAAAATGTTATGATAAGGTATAATTCCAAGTAATAGAGGAAAACAACATTTAGAACAAACATCTTTTGTTTATTTTTGGTATGACAGATAAGTCATTTTGTACATTTCTTGATCAACAAGTGGCAAAGCAGCATCATGTTGTCTGTTGGCCCTTTCTCCAAAGAACTAACTATTTCTTGGCCATTTCTTTACCCATGGAAACATTTCCAAAAACAACCATACAAAGAAAGAAAGAAAAAGCACATGAATCCTAAAGTAAGAAAAAGGGAGTGAGTAAATGTAATCGATTATGATGTGAATCTAATTTGATTTAAAGCGTTGATGCAATGCAAATGATGTGTACTTTTGAGTCTTGAATGGATTCAAGAAACTATTTCTTGTGTGTGGAATATGCATAATAAGAGGGGCTATAGTTTCTTTTATGCCAAAACCCTCTAGCCCCTTCTCATTGCACTATTATTTCTAGTTTCTCATTTTTAATAACACAACAAAAGATGTAAATTTGGTGTAGCTCAAGTGGCTGAGAGGAAAGTTGGTATCTTGTCATGTTCCCAAGCCAATTTTTTCTCTGGAAACACTAATTGTTCACTGTTTACTGTTGTTTAGTTGTGTGCTTGCAGGTTTATTCATGAAGTTGCGCATTAGGGTTTATGTTTATGAGATTAAAGCATGTAGACATGGATCTGAAGATATAGCATAAGGAAAGATAAGATACAACAAGAAATACCAATATGGAACCAAATAACTCAGATCTGACCTTTATTTAGATAATATAGAGATCTTGATACAATAGATCTGTAGATCTGGAAGAATACCAATAGAAATCTCCAACTGGAATAATAGTTGCTACAAAATGCTCAAGACTAAAGATATAAGCCTCCAAAGGCAAGATAATAAGTTGATGCAAAGCACAAGATTGATTTCTTTCCCTCCAGGGTTCAAATCCAAACCCCCCTGGTTGAGTTGCGCCCTTCTAGATGGCTGAATATACATAATATTTCAGCCCTGTTGCTAGAGACCTCCAAATACTCTGAAACTGGCTTGAATGGTAGATCGGGGCAAGACAAACCCCCTCATGAAGTCTCGGGCTGAAAGATAGAGATCTGCTCCTCCTATAGCTGAAACCCCAAACTGGGTTGCACCCTCCTGGATACCTGAAGAGACCCAATATTTCGGCCTCACTGCTAGGAGCCTCCAAATACTATGAAACTGGCTGGAAGTGTAGATCGAGGCAAGACGAACCCCTAGTGAAGTCTCCAGCTGAATAATAAAGATCTACTCCTCCAAACTGATGAAACCCTTTTTTGTAGTGTGCCCTCGTCTCCAATTCGTGCCAAGCTCTAACAAATCATATGGCAAGTAAGTATCTCCCAATATAGGCTAGAAATGATGGTGAGCCCTATAGAGAAAACCCAGAAGTCCAAATGCCCAAAATCCTCCTCTACTTCCTGGATCAAACTCTTCTTCTTCCAATGGTGTGTCCCCCTTGCTGGAAACCATGTAGGTTGCGCACTGTTCGTTCCTTGGTTGCTAGATGGTACCTGTAACTGCTGTAGAATGGTGAGGGAGGAATATTGCACCCCCGAGACCAAGCTTGGATCAAGAGAGGTGGGATCTTTCACCACCGAGTTGATCTCTAGGGTTTGTAATCTCAAAACCCTCAAAACTCTTTTGTGCTCAAGAGCCCAAATGCAAAATGTAATAATAATCCAGAATGAGTGAGAAGTGCACCCTTCCTTTCTTTTATACTCGAGATCTATTTCTCTATTGAGTTAGTTAACCCCGAGGGTTAACTCCTAGATTTTCCACACATGCTCTTTTCTTTCCTTAGTTACCTTTTCCCCCCAAAGTCAACTTAATATTATAACATTGCGCTTAGGTAATGGCTTTGGGTTGACTTTGTCCCCATGATGCATGAGACTATAGTCTAGTGGGGACAACTAGACTACTGAGTCTCTCAAAACCTATTCATCAAGAGGTTGGGGGCATTACAGTCTCCCCTGCTAGAAATTGCTTGCCCACAAGCAATTCTGAACCTGTCTCCTGAAGCACCTGTTCACCTTCCCAAGTAGCATCCTCTATGGGTAAATTCTTCCACCTGACCAAGTATTCCTTGATGCTCCTCTTCCTTAACCTCTTCTCCCTTACTTCTAATATTTCTTCTGGAATCAGTATCAATTGCCCCTCTTCATCCAAGGGTGGTAGTTCCTCAATAGGAGGATGTGTTTACTTATGGTTCTCTTTAAGCATGACACATGAAAGACATTGTGTATTTTGTTGCCCTGTGGTAGATCAAGCTCATACGCCACGGCCCCTACCTTCCTGTTAACCATGTATGGTCCAAAGACGCGAGGTTGGAGCTTTTCTGCGCCACTCCTCTTAATGGATGCATGTCTGTATGGTTGAAGCCTCAAGTAAACCAAATCACCAACCTGAAATGTGTGCTCCACCCTGTGCTTGTCTGCCTGCACCTTTTGTTGATTATGTTCCCTTTGCAGGTGGTCTTTAAGTTCTCTGAGTACATCATGACTCTGTTGAATCCAATCCTGAACCATGGGAGCCCTGTTGTCACCAAAGACAATCTCCACAAAGAAGAAGGGATCATAATTGTATAAGGCTCTGAATGGTGGCATACCAATAGACATATGATGGGAGGTGTTGTAGCAATATTCCCCCAAATGAAGCCACTTAACCCATGGCTTATGCTGCTTTGACACATAATTCGGGAGGTAGCCTTCAACCCACTTGTTGACTATCTCCGTTTAGCCATCAGTTTGAGGATGATAGCTAGAACTAGGGGTTAAGGTCATACCTACCAACCTGAATAGCTCCTGCCAACAGGTGCTCATGAACCTGTTGTCCCTGTCACTCACAATGGTTTTGGGTAAACCATACAACCTGAAAACCTCTCTAAATAACAAATCCGCAACCTGTTCTGCACTGTAATCTGTGGCAATACCGAAAAAGTGAGCAAACTTGGTTAACCTGTCTACCACCACAAAAATGCAATCCTTTCCCTTGGCCTTGGGCAATCCTGTGATGAGATCCATGGATATGCTTTCCCATTTGTGCTCGAGAATGGGAAGTGGTTGCAGTAATCTTGCTGGATGAGTGTATTCATCCTTGTTCATCTAACAAGTGGTGCATTCCTTGATGTGGCGCATCACATCTTCCTTCATGCCCTTCCAAGCGAATCTTTCCCTTATTTTCCTGTATGTTTTGACAAACCCCTGATGTCCTGCTACTAGTGAATCATGGCATGCTTGTAGCACTTTGGTTTTAAAGGTTGATTCGGGGACCAAGAAGATTTGGCCCTTGTGATATATGATGTCGTCCACAATTCTGAAGTTGTCATCTTGTACCTGCCCATCCATCAATTCGCATGCAAACCTGTTTTTTGAGTATTCCACCAAAAGGTGGGCCTTCCAATCAACTGAAATGTCGATCATAGCATAAACTGATGGTCTTCTGGATAAAGCATCTGCCACCACATTATTTTTCCCTTTGACAAACTCAATGTCAAAGTCATAAGCCTGGATCTTGCTAACCCATTTTCGTTGCCTCTCATTTAAGTCCTTTTGATCCAGAAAGTACTTGAGGTTGTTGTGATCTATCCTCACAACGAATTTTGCCCCAACCAAATATTGCCTGAACTTAGCCAATGCATGCATGATGGCTAACATCTCTTTGTCATAGATGGTGTATAGAAGCTCAGGACCCCTTAGTTTTCGGCTCTCATAGACAATAGGGTGCCTATTTTGTATAAGCACTACTCCAATGCCCTCCCCTGAGGCATCACACTCCACTGTAAAGGGTTGTGCGTTGGCAGAGCCAATAGCGAACAAGTGCTCATTACCTTCTTCATCTTGTCAAAAGTCAATTGTGCTTCAGGACTCCACTTGAATGCACCCTTCCTGGTCAAATCAATCAAAGGTGCGCAAAGTTGAGAGAAACCTTTGACAAACCCCCTGTAATAACAGCAAATGTCAAGAAACCCTTTTAATTCGGTGAGTGTCTTAGGTGTCGGCCAATCAAGTATAGCTCGTATCTTCTCTTGCTGTACATGTACCCCTTTCACCCCAATAACGTGTCCCAAATAGAGTACCTCTATCATTCCAAATTCACATTTGGATTCTTTAGCATATAGAGATTGTCTTTCCATGATGGCTAAAATTTGTTCAACATGTTGCAGATGCTCTTCCCATGTTTTGTTGTAGATCAACAAGTCATCAAAGAAGACCAAGAGGAACTTCCTTAATTGCTTGTTAAAGACATGATTCATGCTAGATTGGAAGGTGGTTGGCGCATTAGTTAGCCCAAAGGGCATTACCAAGAACTCATAGTGCCCATAGTGACAACTAAAAGCAGTCTTGGGTACATCTTGCTCCCTCATTTTTATGTGATGATAGCCAAAGCGCAAGTCAATCTTTGTGAAGTATATTGCCCCATGAAGCTCATCAATCCTAGGTATGGGGTATCGGTTCTTGATCATCTTCTTATTCAATGCCCTGTAATCAATGCACATGCGCATGGTTCCATCCTTCTTTTTCACTAACACCACTGAAGATGCAAAGGGACTGGAACTTGGCCTAATGTGGCCCATATCTAACAGCACTTTGATGGCCTTCTCAATCTCATCTTTATACTTATTTGGGTGCCTGTAAGGAGTGGTGATGACAGGTTTCGCTCCCTCTTCCAATTCTATAATGTGCTCAAACCCCCTATCTGGTGGTGCGCCTGGTGGAATGGGTTCAAAGACCTTGTTGTGCCTATCAATGATTCTCTGAACCTCTGGAGAGTAATGAGTATCCCCCTTCTTATCCACCCGAACCGATATTCTACATTTTGCTGCATACACAATGTCCTCCCTCCTGAAGATGGCCTCCATGCGCTTTGTTGTCACCACTCTGGGTGTGTTTCCTGTCATACCCCTGAGTACCACATTTTTCCTATTTTCCTCCGTGAAAGACATCTCCATGGTCTTGTAGTTGGTAGTGATTGGCCCCAGTGTACTAAGCCACTGAACTCCAAGGATGATGCTAGTGTCTGGAAGATCCATTACATAGAAATCTTGTGCCAAATCATGCCTTCCCAATGTAAGCTTCATTCCTGGGATATCCCTGTCACAAGGCATAGTGTGCCCCCTGCTACCTCCACACGAAACCCTTCAAATTCAATTGTAGGTATATGTCTTCTTTGCAGTAGGGCCAAATCAATGAAGTTGTGTGAAGCAACCCCATCAATGAGAACTGAAACTTTCTGCCCCTGTAGCACCCCTCTCATCCTGATGGTGTTGAATTTGGGTACCCCACTGATTGATGCTATTGTTACCTTCTCATCTGTTGTAAGGTCGTGACCTGCATCCTCCTCATCTGCATTTTCTGTGGGATCTGCCTCCATGTTTTATAGATGGTCGAAACCTTCCTCCTCCTCATCATCAAAATTCACTTCAATGTAATGAGCCTTGCCTTTGCCCATGCATTTGTGTGTTGGATCCCAAGGCTCTTTACAAGTAAAGCACAGTTGTTTCCTTCTCAATTCCCTCCTAGTAGTTTCACCCATTTTACCTCTACCTCGATCAAACCCCCTTTGGTCTCTTCCCCCTTGGTTCATGGGGGGTCTTGGGTCTCTTCCCCTTGGATTTAGAGGAGGTCTAGGGGTAAATCTAGTCCTTGTTGTTGATCCCAAGTCCCTAGTCTTCCATATAGCATCTTGTAAGTTGGTAGGCTTAAAAGCCTTGACCCAACCCCTTAAGGGTTCCATCAACCCCTCTGTGAAGAGCATCATTAGTCTCGCTTGAGACACATCCTATACCATAATTGTTATCCTATGAAACTCCTCTATATATACCTTTCGTGACCCTGTCTCTCTGAGCTGGGTGAGTTCCCTAAAATGTAGCTCTGGATCCCCCTAGTCAAACCTGTCAATAAGCCTCTGTGTGAACTCTATGTAAGCAGTAATCTGATTATGGCCCAGTGTAGTTAACCCATGGTACCACCAATCATGGGCTTTTCCCTCCAAGTAAATGGTGGCAAACTTGATGGCATCCATCTCTCTCATTGGGTTAAGTTGTAAGTAGGTATCAAGTTTCTACACCCAAGATTGCGCAATCACCTTGGAAGATCCAAAGTATGGGATTTCCATCTTGCCTGCCCTGCGCTCCAATTCATAGTTGTTCCAGTGATATTGTTTGGGCTTACCCCTGAATTTGATCCCACAATATTGGTCCAATGTGACTTGTCTTTTGAATCCTGCACTCAATGAGTCATATTCCCTTGCATATTGCTCAAAATTGTCCTCAATTTCATCATGGTGGTTGTGTTGTGGTTGGTTATCCAAAAACGTAGGTAGGTAGGGTCTAGGGGGTAGTTCTACTATGTGTTAGCCCCTTAGAAGCCCCTCCTCCAAAACTCTGCCCCTTAGTGTGGTAGTGAAAGCTCTGCTCCTGATGAGGTCTAGTTCCCCCATGAGAACCATTGGCTTTTGTGTTTGCATAGATTTTTGGCCCCTTTCCTGCATGGGTCATATGTAATAGGACTTGCGCAATCTTCTCCTGGTTCGCATTTACTCTCTCCAAGGTCTCCCTCATCTCAAACTGTCCCCTACGCATTGCCTCTTGGTTCTCCTGTAGATGGTGCACAAGTGCACATTCTGTCTGATGTATGAAGTGTTGTAACTCTTTTGCAAAACTTGCTAGAACTTGTGGCTCACTATCCTCAACTGAACCTTCCATTTTTGTCTCTGGTTCACCTGTCTGCTTTCTACGTCTGCCCATATAGATACCCCTGAATTTATGCATGCGCAAATCCCAACTGGCTGGGAGGATCAACGCTCTGATACCACTATAATGTTCCCAAGCCAATTGTTTCGCTGGAAACACTAACTGTTCACTGTTTACTATTGTTTAGTTGTGTGCTTGCGGGTTTATTCATGAAGTTGCCCATTAGGGTTTATGTTTATGAGAATAAAGCATGTAGACATGGATCTGAAGATATAGCATAAGGAAAGACAAGATACAACAAGAAATACCAATATGGAACCAAATAACGCATATCTAACCTTTATTTAGATAATATAGAGATCTCGATACAACAGATCTGCAGATCTAGAAGAATACCAATAAAAATCTCCAACTGGAATAATAGTTGGTACAAAATGCTCAAGACTGAAGATATAAGCCTCCAAAGGCAAGATAATAAGTTGATGCAAAGCACAAGATTGATTTCTTTCCCTCCAGGGTTCAGATCCAAACCCCCTTAGCAGAGTTGTGCCCTTCTGGAAGGCTGAATATACTCAATATTTTGTCCCTGCTGCTAGAGACCTCCAAATACTCTGAAACTGGCTCGAATGGTAGATCGGGGCAAGACAAACCCCCTCCTAAAGTCTCAAGCTGAAAGATAGAGATATGCTCCTCCTATAGCTGAAACCCCAAACTGGGTTGCGCCCTCCTGGATGACTGAAGAGACCTAATATTTCAACCTCACTGCTAGGAGCCTCCAAATGTTATGAAACTGGCTGGAAGTGTAGATCGGAGCAAGACAAACCCCCTRGTGAAGTCTCCAGCTGAATAATGAAGCTCTGCTCCTCCAAACTGATGAAACCCTTTTCTGCAATGCGCCCTCCTTCTCTCCAATTCGTGCCAAGCTCTAACAAATCATATGGCAAGTAAGTCTTTCCCAAATAGGCTAGAAATGATGGTTGAGGCCCTACAGAGAAAACCCAGAAGTCCAAATGCCCAAAATCCTCCTCTACTTCCTAGATCGAACTCTTCTTCTTCCAATGGTGCACCCCTTGCTGGAAACCCCCTAGGTTGTGCATTGTTCCTTCCTTGATTGCTAGATGGTACATGTAGTTGTTGTAGAATGGTGTGGGAGGAGTATTGCACCCCCAAGACCAAGCTTGGATCAAGAAAGGTGGGATCTTTCACCACCGAGTTGATCTCTAGGGTTTGTAATCTCAAAACCCTCAAAACTATTTAGCGCTTAAGAGCCCAAATGAAAAATGTAATAATAATCCAAAATGAGTGAGAAGTGCGCCCTTCCCTTCTTTTATACTGCGGATCTATTTCTCTGTTGAGTTAGTTAAACCCTAGGGTTAACTCCTAGTTTTTCCACACATGCTCTTTTCTTTCCTTAGTTACCTTTTCCCCCCAAAGTCAACTTAATATTATAATGTTGTGCTTAGGTAATGGCTTTGGGTTGACTTTGTCCCCATGATGCATGAGACTATAGTCTAGTGGGGAAAACTAGACTATTAAGTCTCTCAAAACCTCTTCATCAAGAGGTGGGGGACATTACATATCTCCCTACGCAGGTTCAAATCCTACTTTGTGACATGCTTGTGTTGATTTTACACCTATAACTCAGTCACTCAATAATTGCCAATAATTTACTAAAAACACAGAAATTATACTAGCTGATATAATTCTAGAAATTATGCAAATTGCCTACAGTTGAGTTATAAATCAGATTTTAACAGCAGAAGCATACACATAAATCACATACATAAATTGGACAACAAAGGAAGTACCCTCCCCACCAGCAAATAGGGGCTTTATTGGCTTCTGAGGAAAGAGAAATTACAACAGAAAAAACTCAAGACTTTCTACAGCAGAAATCCGCTAACATTTCAGCAGAAGAACCCAGCCAAGATGAGGTTGTACGGCCTGTTGACCGCCTGTTCAACTAGAGGGTCAACTCCATGCACCATGAAGATATGCATCATCAAATGCTACCAAGTCAGAGACTATTTGGTTCTACAGGGCATTTTTTTGCCTCCAGCACGTATTTTTGTAATCGGAATTCTCGCACCCCTGCGTGGGTTAATAATATAATAGGTCTGCATGGATCATAGTTAGGTTAGTTACCCTGGGATTTCTTCATTAGGAGACTTCCTTTCACGGAGTGTTTTTTATCCTCAGGTTATTAATTTGGCTTTGTAGCCTTATTAATCTCCCTTGAGTTTTTCACTCCCACAAATAATTCCTCCAAAGTGGTAAAAGGCATTCTAATGGATTTATCCCCTGGTAGCTAGTGTTTAGGAATGATGTAAATGACCATGTATGACATCTCAGAAAGTTTCACGGAATTCTGTCGAGTCTAGATAGGTTTTTATTAATTAATTAAAATTGCCTAAGGTTGGGTAATTTAATTAACTAATTTTAATTATTTTTGAGCAAATATTGTAAAAACTAGGTCCTTGGGCTTTTTTATAGGAGTATTTGTGCTCAAAAGAAATGGAATGAGACCCCTACACCCTTGGACCAAGTTTCAGCTCAATCGGACAACTTTTGTTAGGTGTTTGTCCATAGGGAGTCTTAGTCAGTCAAAATAGCAATTTTAATCGCTAGTCATGACATATGAAAAATGTCATTTTTGTAATTTTTGAGCAAATGAACTAAAGTAACGGTGGGAGATGATGAGAAAACACTTTCCTAAACTTTCCCAACCCTCACATAACCCCCTCATCTAGCCATTAAGCAGAAACGTCACTTTCCCTAGAGTGGTGTGCCCCCCTTCTAGAAAGTCTCCAAAAAGTAAAAAATAAATCAATAAATTAATGGGAGACTTATTTTATCCCTTGGTATGCCTCCCTAGACCCTACAACTCATCGTTTGATTTGTCAAAGCCTTTCCAACTCACTCCAACTCATTGCCACTTCATCCATCCATACCAAAACCCTAACTTACCAAAACCCTAAAAGTGACTTTTCCTTGATGTGTGACACTTGTAACTCATCCAAGAGGGGTAGCTTTGCCTTCCCAAGTATAAATAGAACTCCTCCCTCACTCATTTCACACCATCTCTTGAGCTATTGTTATGCTATCATTTTCTTGCCCCATCTCTCTCTCTCTCATTGTCCATCTTGCTCTCATTCCATTTTGCTCTTGAGAGGTTTGGAGCAATTAGTTGTTGCAATCTCTCCTTTTGATTAATAGAAAGGCTTTGGAGGATCTTGGAGTACAAGATTGTGTCTTGGTGCTTCAATACATATGAGGTGATTGTGTTCCTTTGTGCATTTTGTGGGAT
>JASDQU010104922.1:83084-103176 GCA_032191745.1 Picea mariana
ATTTAATGGTGATGGCGATCTTGTTTATTATATATTTTATTATTTTATAAAGTAAATTATATTATGTTTTTAATAATTAAATATGGATGGGAAAGTAAATCATAATTTCTTGATCAACTACTTAATTATATATAATAATTATTATTTTTAAATTTAATTTGAATAATGATGATGATGATGATTAACGTCCACTAAGACTTAATTGGTCTATCGGACCTTAAGAGGGTAAGTGATTACTTGTGATTCTTTAGAATTTTGTTTTTGTGCTAAAAAAGCATTAAAAGAAGCTTTCCAAAATCACCATACTTTTGTTGAGTTAAGAAGTTAGGAAGGTTGGTAGTGTAACCAACAAAAATAAATAACCAACAAAATATTTAAAATATTTTTAAATACAATCAAACCCTTTAATTATATATAATAATAATTTTTAAATTTAATTTAAACAATAAATTTAAACAATTAAAAAAATTGATTAATCAACAATATATTTAAAATATTTTTAAATATATTTTTACTTAAAACCAATCTCAAAATATGTATTATAGATATATCTTAGATATACTTTATATGAATATGTGTTTAGTGGATGTAATGATTATGGATAGATATTTTTTTATCTTCTAATAAAATAGTAAATATTAAGTGTATATCAACCATAAAATAATTTGAATAATAATCTTTCAAAGTTAACATTGAAATTGTATTAACTTCTCAAACTTCTTCATATTTCTTATTTATATATATATATCTATATATATATATAGAAGTAAGGTAAATTGATATTTTAGTAATGTAAATTGATATTTTAGTAATTCTTTTATCCATTAAATATAGAATGATATAAAATGATTTAAGTGTTTCATATCAAATATTAAACAAGATAATCTCTATTATAAATTTTAAATTTTTTATTTGAGTATTTCATATTGAAGAAGATAATTTTTATTATAAATTTTAGATTTTTGAAATATTTGATGATATCTATTATAAATTTTAAATTCTTTAAAATATAAATTTAAAATTTTTGAAATATTTATAATATTTATTATATAAATGTAAATTGATATTTTAGTAATTCTTTCATCCATTGAATACATAATGATTTATTGGATACAAAATGATTTAAGTGTTTCATATCAAATATTGAAGAAGATAATCTCCATTATAAATTTTAAATTTTTAATTTGAGTGTCTCATATTGAAGAAGATAATTTTTATTATAAATTTTAGATTTTTGAAATATTTGATGGTATCCATTATAAATCCTAAATTCTTTAAAATACCAATTTTAGATTTTTAAAATATTTGATAATATCCATTATAAATCCTAAATTCTTTAAAATACAAAGTTAAGAATAAATCATATATAACTCATCAATAATTCACTCATTAAAAATAACACATTATAAAATAAAATTTGAAAAAAAAAACAACCTTTTTTTTTCATAATCATTTGAAATACAACATATTTAACCATATAAAGATAAATTAATATTATTATAATCAAATACCATTAAATTTAAATAAAACATATTTAAATAACAATAATGAAAAAATATAATTGATATAATATATCTAAATATATTAAAATGTAATTTGTACGGTATATTAATATGTAGTATATCTAGATTAAACCAAAAACCATCTAAACTTCTTAAATCACACGAAAACTTAAACTCAAATAAAAAACATAATAAAAAAAAAAAAATACATGTACATTAAACCATCTCAAAATTAAAATTAAAAATAAAATAAAAATAAAAACATCTTTATATGAATTCATGTTTGGACCATTTCAACTTGACAACTAAAACCTCGGACCGTATTTAATTTTTTAATGCATAATACATGCCAGCATGGCATTTACAAATATATTTAATTTATATATTGAAGGTGAATTAATATTGACATGTCCGAAAAATTCCTATCAGTATTTGACACCTTCGAAATACAACGTTCGATGAAGTTGCAAATCGTGGCCACCACTGTCAGTTATGCCACGAAGTTGCAAAGCTTACACTGTCATGAAAAAACCCAAGAAACCATAAATGTTTTTGTTCTTAATTTTAAAATAAAACCATAATTATGAAAGATACTTATATAAGCAAGCATTGCAGGCTCTGCGATACCAACCCAGCATGGCAAACTACCATTAAAAAAATCAGTACAAGATTTCTTCATTTTAAAGCTTCCCATCTTATCGCTGAGAACATTTTTATATCACAGATACTGAATCTTGTTGCAGTCTATTGGCATTGTTGGATGGGAAGGGTTGGCCAGACTGCTAATTGGATACTCTGTATAAAGAGAAACCAATGGTTATAGCCTATACCCCTAATTCACGGAATGCTAACTTTGTTTTGCAGAATTAGCGGTTTGCAGGTATCGAATTGAGCCAATTTGCCTTGAAAAATTGAGTTGGGTGCCTGTGTTTTTAAGTTTATTTCATACCCATCTGAAGTACATATTCTGATACTGTGAAAGGCGTTTTTTCTTGGATTTGGGCCTTGGGTTTTTCCACATAATTCAGGGTTTTAGCCCTTATTTCCCTGAAAGAAGCCTAGTGGTTGTGAGATGTTATAGTGCTTTATTGCAGGCCATGCTCTTGGGCCTGTACTTGTATCGGTTTTAGAGATTCCCTGTAGTTTTCTTTCAATTTTCATCATGCAAAACGGAGGAGGATATTACAACACAAAGAAGAATGATGACATATGTGAAGACGTCTGTGGACAGGTACATATGTAAATTCATTTTTTCTGGGCTTGTTTACAACATATTTGTATTAAAAGAGCTTTGGTTAGCTTTGAGAAATTACATTCATTCTATGGCTTGTTGATGGTGATTTTAGCATTTCTTTTGGTGATTTCGTAACTGTTTTAGTATGAGGTTATTTCTTTTGTCTGATGATTTGCATAAATTCTCCAATACAATTATACTTTAAACGAAAAAGAAAAGGAAATGAACTCAACTGTCGTGCCATTATCTTGAATAATACTGACCTTATAGTGTCTGCCCTGTTTTCAAGACACACAGAGGTGGACTGACGGATTTTTAGTATTCACTGATTTTCTTCACCTGTTTTTATAGGTTTTATTGGGTCCTTGTAGGAAGCATGATTTGGAGAGTGCCCTGGATCCTTGGAATTGCCGACCATATTATAATTATTATTGGGTCATTGTAGGAAGCATGATTTGGAGAGTGCCCTGGGTCCTTGGAATTGCTGACCATATTATAAATAGATAGACCATGATGATTGAAAATTCATAAATTGCTAGTGTGGAACTCCCAAGCCATGATCAAAATGTAGGTGTCTAACAAACACAGTTATTTTTGCCATGATCAAAATGTAGGTGTCTAACAAACACAGAGTTGTTTTTTAGCTTTAAGCTGCAGTAACATAATATCAATTTTTTTTGAGAAAATCTGAGTTAGAAGGTAACGCTATAGTTTTTTCTTACAAAAGAAAAATTTTAAAAACTATTTAAAATCCATGTAGTGTACCAGGCTTCAGCTATACCTGTAAGGCCGAAAAGGTTCACCTGTTATGACAAAAAAAACCTGAAATGCAGTGAACGGGACCTGATTTACACTTGACTGTAGAGACTTAGCTTTTTATTCTAAGGGGTTAACAATATCCTTCATTTTGAATATACAAGATGCAGACTGGGCAGAACACTTTTTGACAAAACCCTGACAAAACGCCCAATGACGGAGTGCGGTGTGCCCTGATATAGGTGTGGCACTTCATATACTCCTGGGCCAGAGGCCCACACAAGTTGTTGCCAATTCATTTGGGATTGCTGTGTTCCTTTCTGTTGTTTAGAAGGTAAGGTTATAACCTATACCTTACCAGTGGAAAAAGATGATTTTTTAATGCCCTTTCCCATACTTCTCCTCGAATGTTGTCAATTATTAGAGTGGAAAAAAACAGAATTTTGTTTCTTTATTCCTGGATATGGATACCTTTGTTTCATTGCCTCCTCAGTGTCACAGGGAATTAATTTATTATTATTGACGTTTCTTATATAGATGCCCTTCAAAGCTAAACTTTTATTAGTTGTTTTAGATGTTCCTCTAAACTGCTTTTTTTAATTACTGATATTTAGATGCTCCCTAGAATTGAGTTCTTTTTAGAGATTTAAATGTTTACATGAGGCGAGTATGACTTGCTATTTTTCCTAGATGTCTATGGTAAACATGTCTGTGTTCGCTTCTTAACTGTAACTGTGGAACATGTTCTATATTGGGTTGTCTTCTCTGCAATCAGTCTGTAGTCAAATGAGTTTCATATGAGAGGGACTGGAATCTTTCCACCCACCAATGGTAATTGATTTGATGTGAATCAAGTTTTTCTTTTGTTTGTTTAGATTATTAGTTTTGTTGCAGGTTAAATAGCTTTTAAGAAATGATGATTTTTTTCGGGGACATTTGTCCGAAATTTGTGAGAAATTTTTAGATTCGTAGATTTGAGTGATTATTTTTGTATAATTTGAGTTTTTCAGGGGTTTTTTATCCCGCTGAATCCATTTCTGCATTCAGAAATAAATTTTGAACAACAAAAAATAGTGATTCGTGTAAATTTATATCGCCAGATTTCGACGAAAAAAATCATTTCATAGACAACGCCATTAGTTTTTCCTTATTTTACTCCATAGAATGATTGTATAGCAAAGATGTAACAATTTCGTTTCATAGACTGGTTGGCCTCGTGGATGTTTAATAAAATCTATCTATCTTGCTCTATATATAATGCCTTCTTAAAATCTAAAATGGAAAATTGTTGATTTTTTTAATCATTTCCCATTTCCCAGTGCTTTTGTTCAGACATAGGATGATTGTATAGCAAAGATGTAAGAATTTCGTTTCATAGACTGGTTGGCCTCGTGGATGTTTAATAAAATCTATCTATCTTGCTCTATATATAGTGCCTTCTTAAAATCTAAAATGGAAAATTGTTGATTTTTTTAATCATTTCCCAGTGCTTTTGTTTMGACATGCTGTTGAGAACTGCACCATTTATCCACTTTATTTATTTTATTTTTTTAATTTAAATGGAGGAAATATTTTGACGACAGGATGAAATTTGATGTCATAGTTTCTAATTTTAAGTTCTCTGATTGCTTTTCATATTTATAAACTTCTACATAGATGAATTTAGGTCATTTCCAGAACATCTTTATGTTTAATAAATGGCTGACGGATGTGGGTGGCAATTGATCCAGTGTACCATAATGGACTTGAAATAATTTTAGGCCACTTCCCAGACATTCTTATATCTAGGTAAGCACATATGAATTTAATGCTAGGAAGTGACAGATTTCATATACCACGAATCGCCTAAATTTTAAAGCAAATTATTTATCAGTTTTATTGAATGAAGCTTCTTTTTGGTCGATATCACTACTGCAGTTTTTCAAAATTGAATAATCGAATTTAGAAGAAGGAATGTATGAAATTGGGGATTGTGGCTTACGAAATAAAGGGGAGCATAGTATTTTCCTTAGCGTGTCCTCTAAGCTGGAGTCATGCTTGAGAATTTCTCTGAGAGTAAACTTCAAATTTCACTTGAGGTTTCTTGGCCACTCTGCGGCCGAGTCCCCACCTCTCAGAAAAAGGGCATAGCATAATTCTAGCCCCCAAAATCTAGTATATTTTGCCCAACAATATCTCCTGCAACTTTGGGTGTAGTGTTGATAGCTAAAAGATATACTCGGAATCAGTTTGTTGGATATAAAGATTCCAAAGAGTATTCTATAAGAAGAAATCGTTTGTATAAATAGAGAGCGAACTCACCATTTTGAGGAGAACGTTGAGATAGCAATGTATGCTGTAGATAACTTTTAGGAACTTAATGAATTGTTATCAAGTTTGATTATATTCTGCTTGTATTTTCCTTTTGTTAACGTCTACGATTATTTGATTGAGTGAAATGTGTTTGAACCGAGTGAATTGTTATCAAGTTTGATTATATTCTACTTGTATTTTCCTTTCGTTAAAGTCTACGATTATTTGATTGAGTGAAATGTGTTTGAACCGAATGCTTGTGTTGCGTTACAGTAGTTAAACAGTGGTCAGATTTTTGTATGTTGTTGAGTAAAAACCAACATATTTGTCCCAAGAAAAACAAGGTGTTCTTACAGCCCACGGTGGGAGAGATCTCCGTCAGTGTTCTTACAGCCCAGGTGGGAGAGATCTTCATGTCACGTTCATAGTTTTACCGGACCAGGACCTGACCGTTCTATCTGATCTGCCACCCAAACTGGGTCGGCTCAGCTTGGAACCGCCTGTACGCCCCAGGTGGGAGAGATCTTCATGGCACGTTCATGATTTTACCGGACCAGGACCTGGTAGTTCTATCCGATCTACCGCCCAAATTGGGTCGGTTCAGCTTGGAACTGCCTTTACTCAGTGTTGACCAGTAACCTGGGTCAAACCAGTTTAGCCCAGTTGACCTGGCCAGAGCCCGGTTGACCTGCCAGGCTTACCCATTTGACCCATCACTTTTACCAGTTTGATTCGCTGAGGTTTATAAATTCTGTTTTTACTATTTAGTTATTTGAATCGTTTGTGATCGAGAGTAGCGAGGTGTTCTACAGTTCAGTATGGGAGATGTCACATGTTACGTAATATAACAATAAAAAAATTAAATAACTATATGTGACAACATCTAAAAAATTACATCAGTGTAGATCCATCTTAAATCCGGAATTATAGATGGATAAAAATTCTTAAGGTGTAATTTTTTTTATCATTAATATGAAGGAATTAATACATTGACATAGAATTAAATGATAAAAAAATTTACACCATAAAAAATTTGATCCCTCTCGATGCTTAATAAATTGAGGTTTAAAATGAATTTACACTAATCTCATATCATTTGTGATCTTATTATGTATTATTTATGTATTATCATATTTTGTCATATGATTTCAGTTTTCACTCTTGACATTGGACAGTTTGAACTTTGTTCATTTTGCTTCATAACTTTTTGACATTGGACAGATTGAACTTTTACTAGTTATCTTTAGATGCATCTCTATTTATTATATGATCATCCTTGTTACGACCCCGACTAGGAGAACTCTTGTAAGAATAGACTTCGCATTGTGCATTCTAATGTACTGAAAGATGGTCTTCATTTACAGAAAAAGAAAGGATATTAATCTCAGAATATTGAACTGACCTAGGTGTATAGATGATAGAGGAGAATGCTCGATTGGGCCGGCCTTAATCGAGTAAAGTCATACTTGCAGTCGTCGGCTACATGAGATTATTCAGCTGACCTAAGACGGGATCACTTGACCATTATATATACTAGAACTCTAGGCATGGCTTTATTGCATGCATTTCACCATGGATTCTTCTCTTATCTTTTGGACATCATTTCTCTATACATCTAACTTGCTTCTAAAAATTTCAAACTTAAGTTTACTAAGAGGTTTGGTAAAGATGTTAGCCACATTATCAGTGGTATTACAATAGATCAAGTCAATTTCCTTTGAATGTATCTTTTCTCTTATAAAATGATGTTGAATTTCAATATGTTTGGTTTTGGCATGATAAATTGGGTTGTGTGCCAATTTAATAGAACTTTGATTGTCACATTTGAGAATAGTTGGCCCTATTTGTTTATTGCCAATATCTTCAAGAATTCTCCTTAACCAAACAGCTTCACAAGTAGCATTGCATAGAGCTTTGTACTCAGCTTCTATTGACGATAAAGAAATAGCTAGTTGTTTCTTACTGCTCCATGACACGACTCCTATACCTATGTTGAATGCATATCCTGAAGTTGATTTTCTGTCATCAGGATTTCTGTCCCAATCTGAATCAGAGTAACTTGACAACTCAACATCACAATCATTAGTATACATAACACCAAAATTAATAGTTCCTTTCAGATATCGAAGAACTTTCTTCGCAGCTTTCCAGTGACTCTCTGAAGGCTTAGCCATGAACTGACTAAGGATGCTGACTGAGTATGCAATGTCTGGCCTTGTAGTGGTGAGGTAGTTCAGACTTCCCACCAATTGACGATATAAAGTACCATTTGCCTCTTTAGATCCATCTTGTACGACTTTGCATTCTGTTCTAAGGGAGTTGACATAGCTTTACATTCACTCATGTTGAACCTTTTAAGAATTTCTTTTGTGTATTTACTTTGAGTGATCAATGTTTTATCAGACTCTCTCCAAACCTCAAGTCCTAAACAATAATGCAATTCACCAAGGTCTTTCATTTCAAAGTCTTAAGATAACTGAATTTTAATCTCTTCAATTAACTTGCATGCACTGCCTGTAATAATGAGATCACCCACATATAAAGATATTAAAGAAACATTTCCTTCTTCATCTTTCTTAACATATAGAATAGGATCATTCTTGCTTTTCACAAACCCATTTTGATAAAAGAAGGTATCTATCTTTACATACCATGATCTCGGTGCCTGTTTCAAACAATATAATGTTTTTTTTAACCTGCAGACTAGATGCTCCTGTCCCTGCTTGACAAACCCTTCAGGTTGAACCAAATAAACCTCTTCTTTTAAATCACCATTCAAAAAAGCAGATTTGACATCTAACTGATGTAACTTCCAATTATGTTTTGTAGCTAAGGCAATCAATACTCTAATTGTATTCAATTTAGCTACTGGTGCAAAAGTATCTTCATAATCAATTCCCTCCTTTTGTGAATATCCTTTTGCAACTAATCTTGCCTTATATTTGTCAATGCTACCATCTGCTTTAAATTTAGATTTATACAACCATTTGCTTCCAATAGGGACTTTGTTTTCAGGCAGCTCAACTAATTCTCATGTTTGATTTTTCATAAGAGAATCATATTCATCATTCATAGCATTTCTCCATACTTCATGTTCTTTAGCTTGATCATAGTTTACAGGTTCTACAACATTCATGACATGAGACATCAATGCATAGTCTTTATACCTTATAGGTGGATGAGTTTTTCGCGATGACCTTCTTGGTCCTTCAATGCTTTCATCTCATCTTCTGCTCTGTGGTGACTCTTCTCCACTTGATGTATCCTGACTGCTTGAAGTGTCCATACTACTTTCATTCCGTTCTTGAACCTGTACCTGTTCCTGTTCCTATTTAACCATTGCACCTATTTTGACATGTTTATCACTATCATTATGCCAAGCATATGCATCATACATTGTATCAACTTTATCTGCATTCTCATGAAACATCATATCTCTACTTGCAAACAATTTATGTGAACTGGGATCAAACAATTTGTATGTTTTTTTATCAGTACAATACCCAATAAAAACACACTTGATTGACTTTGCATTAAGTTTCCTTCTCTCATCCTTTGGAATATATGCAAAGGTAGTGGATCCAAATACTCTTTAATGACTAACATCAGGTTTATAATCATAAAGAATCTCAAAAGGAGTTTGGAAATCTAATTTCTTAGTTGGACTACGATTCTTTAAATAAACAACAGTGTTAATGGCTTCTGCCCCAAAACCATTAGAAATGTTTTTACCTTGAAGCATACTGTGAGCACACTCCACCAGTGTTCTATTCCACCTCTCAGCAACACCATTTTGTTGAGGTGTATGAGGTATTGTAAACTGTTGTTGGATCCCATGAAATTTACAATAACTTTTAAATGCACTTGATGTATATTCACCACCCTAATCAGATCTGAGAACTTTAATACATTTTCCTGTTTGTTTTTCAATCATAGTTCTGAATTCTTTGAAGTACTCAAATACATCACTTTTACTCCTTATGAAATAGACCCAAGTAAATTTAGATCTATCATCAACAGAAATAAGAAAGTAGGAAGCACCACCAAGTGACCTAGTTTGCATAGGTCCGCATACATCAGTATGACTTAATTCAAGAATGTTTGTTTGTCTTTTCTCTATATGAGCAGGAAACTCCTCTCTATGTTGTTTACCAAGTGCACATGCTTCACATGGAAATTGATCATTCTTCATAGCAGGAAGACCTTCTACCATAGTTTTTCATTGTAACAACATCAAATCATTGTAATTTAGGTGTCCATACCTGTGGTGCCATAAATCTTCTGTTGACATTGTTGTGGATGTCAATGCAACATGACACTTCATTGTCACATCCAATTTATACAATCCACCAACCCTGGTACCTGTGGAAACAACCCTGTAGTGATTTTGGACATCTTTCACAACACACCTCAACTTACCAAATTCCACTTTTAGATTATTATCAGTGATAGTTGAAACATATATCAAATTCTTTTTAATACCAGGAACATACATCACATTATGAATCTGTCTCAATTTTCCATTAGGTAAGTTCACACTTATTACTCCATAGCCTTGGACCTTATGTGATCTGTTATCTCATAGGTAAATGTGTGTGCCATCAGTTTTCTCATAATATTCATCATACCATTCTTTATTACAAGTCATATGAGCTGATGCACCAGAATCTATGAACCAAGCAATCTCATCATCGGTTTCAGCAGACAATGCAGCTTTAGAAATAAACAATTTAAGATTTTTAAATCCATCATTAACTGAAGTGTCTCTATTCATGAAATTTCCATTATGCCTTCTATGTTTCTGATTTGATTCATGATTCTTTCTTCTATACCAATCTTTAGCAAGATGTTCAGGTTTTCCACAATAATCACATTCAACATTTCTCTTAACATTAGAATCAGGATGTGTCATACCTTTCTGCTTTGCTTGAAACTAGCCTCTGTTCCTGTCCCACGGTTTCCCACGGTATGATCTTTTGCCTCTTGCAATCAACGCCAAATCTGAGCCACTTGAATCCAGATCAAAATTCTTCATTCTCTCTTCCTCTTGAAGAAGAATCCCAGCCAATTCATCAAACATAGAAGGCATTTGGCTAGCTGAGAGCATTGAAATAAAGACTTTGTAGTCTTGGACTAAACCCTTCAAAGAAACAGTTACTAAATCGCTACTAGAAACTTTTTCACCAATGTCACCCAGCTTATCACTTAAATCTTTAATTATTGAAACAAAATTGCTTATGCTTTCATTGGCTTCCATTTTGATAGATAGTAGCTTAGTTTTTAAAAATAAAATGCGGTTTTCATTAGAAGTTTTGAACAAACCTTTGAGAACGTCCCACGTCTCTTTGGAAGTTTTATAGTCCCTTATATAAGGACTGATGTTGTCCTTTACAGACATGCGCAACAACAGTTTCGCTTTCATCTCTCGCCTATCCTAATCTGGAATCTAGGCAGCAACAGTGGGTTTGGGCTCATCACCTTTGACAATCGTCCATAGCTCCAGAATGGTGGTCAGCTTAAACTTCCAGTTAACATAGTTTTCGCCATCAAGCTTGGTGGATTCATTTAAATATGAATCGGCGAGAGGGTTTGCTATTTTGTTTTTACCACAAATAATTCAAAGATTATTCGCCAAAATAATAAAGAAAACTGTTGTTGGATTTTACCTCTCGCACAGGCTCCTTCTCAGCAGTCTAATCTGATCAACAAGCAATTTATCTAAAGAACGGGTATTTAACAGAAGGCAACGATCAACATATATTTATAAATTGAAGGCAGCGAACATGTATATATGCAAAAACAGAAATGGCAGCGATGGCAGAAGTGGCAATTCTTCACTCTGGAAATGAAATGGCAGAAGTGGCAATTCTTCACTCTGCAAAAGAAATGGAGGCCATTCACACTCTTCACACAGGCACCTGGGTGCAACAGTCGTAGCATGCAGTGCGGGTTCCTCCTCTTTAGTCATGAACTAGCTCCAGCACCAGGTGGCAGCAACCGCAAATGCTCCATGCAGGAGGTACAGCGTAGGAGGTGTCTTTGGGACGTAGCAATCTTGGTGGGAACTAGCAACAAACTCCACTGGTGCGTAGATAGCTCCAGTGCACGCGCAAAAATGGCCAACAGCTCCTCCTGTACGCCTCGACAACTAAAAAAAATGACAGTCAATAGCTCCAGTTCCCTCATGCTGCGGCTCGCTTCTCCTGAGCTCTGATACCATAACAAAAAATTAAACACAAACCTCACACAAAAGTGAGACGGAGCTCACAACACTTGATATTCATCGAAGGAAACTAGGTACATTTATCATTATAGCGCTCACCTATAAACCAGGAGCTGAATCCTTTATTTGTGGATCTTATAATCTAAAATGAGATTCTGGTAAAACAAACTCTCGAATACAGCTGATAGACGTTTAGAGATTATTCTAATAGTTCTAGGGTTTGGGAGGCTTATATAAAGAAGAAAAGGCAAGGTGAGAGTCTAGTAGTGGGATCCTCACCTTGCTTTAAAGAAAAAAATACATTTTTTGTTGTTTTTATTTAATGTATTTTCACAAGGATGTACCCCCCTACGGAGTATCCCAGACTACCCCAAGTATGGGGAGGCTGGAGCATCCCATTTCTGCACTGGACATTACCATGAGTGAAGTCCCAAGTACCGGGGGCATATAGGGGATGGCAGGGGATATCCCAATGAAGCCCCCAAGTCTGGGGAGTATAGGAGGCATGTCCCTGCGGAACACTGGTTTTGATTGTATCACGAGCACAACTTCATCATTCATGTTTCATTTATCATAGTGGGTACAAGAATAGGTGAATTACATATGTTCTTAATGTCACACAGCTGGTCTGTAGAAATTTTGAAATTCTGCCCAATCTAAAATTTCTACCTCACTAAATGAGGTCACGGATTTATCACATAGAACTTTCATCGTTAGGGATGAATTGAAATATTCAGAAATACACTTGCAAATATCTCAAATCTATCCACTAGTATATACTATAGGCAAGTTCAAATAGATAAACACTGCAAAATACTTGAACACTAGATTCAATGCAACAACCCTTAGGGCACGATCTAATCAAGTGTGTAGACCTGGAAATTACATTTATTAATAGTGGAAATATAGCAACATATTTCAGGTCTGAAGTTTCATCTAGGGTATGCCAGATCACTCAACATTTCAGCCTTGTTGTTCCAAAATCAGCATATCAAAACATCCATGAAACTTGCTCAAAACACATGAAAATTAGATCTGAAAATCAGATCGCAATAAGAGAATTTAGGACAGTAATGGTGCAAGTCCTTTTTATCTCAATATGAAGATAGTGTACAATACATTAGCTTTGGCAAAGCTGGTACATCAAGTCCTCCTGCTTTATCTCAAGCAACGACTTCTCCAAAGCTTCCCAAGCACTAGCCAAGGCATCCACACTAACTACAAACTCTAACTGTCAACAAGGCCTAGCAAGGCATCCCACCAAGCTATACTGGCCTTACCAAAAGCTTTACAACAAGATAGCATCACACCAACTGTCCAACCCTTAGATCTACACTTGCATCTCACAAACTTTACTCTTGAGTCTTCACTTGCATCACACAAGCCAAGGAACCCAACGCATACCACAAGCCAAGGAACCCAACGCATACCTCTCACAAGCACTTTCCTTGTTACAAGAGTAAATAGGATCCTCCAATATCCAACATCACACCAAGTATCACATTTCTAAGACACAATACAAGCAATAACAAAGACAATCTCCTCCCTTTATATATACTAAAGGTGAGGGAGGCTAACAATAAAACATGGACCAAGTCCACAAGCAAGCCTAGGCTAAGTGCCAAGTCAACAAAAAATCCCCAAGTGGAGAGCTACATTAAGCGTGAATGCCACATGGCACAATAAGGTTTGTACCATAGATTAAATAATCTTCAATTGATCAAATTAATTTTGATTAATCTCAATACAATGAGCGAAACAATTATTTCTAAATTATCTCGATTATTTCGTTTAACAGTACAGGTGTGCCAAGATTGGTTGATTTTTCCGGATTATTTTTTATTATTTCCCAATTATTGCCAATTTAATCTTTTCAGGACCCTTGCTGATTAATTGCTGATTAGTATTATTTCATCTATGGTTTGTACAACCCCAAAGGTGGCGCACCCTCCAAATTTAGGTGTCTACATGTCAAGGGCTCCTCTAAGAAAGATGGTCTGTCCTCCAACAATGGCTCCTCGACTCAAGTATTCCTCCTCAACATATGCAAGGCAGCTCCAATGCTCCTAGGGCTCTGTGCCCAACCTCCAAGTTCATGACATCCTCCTCCAAGGTGGTTACTTCACATGTCCTAACTGCCCATCCTCCTCAACAAGTGCACCCATGTAAAAGGTGTCAAACTGCCATGTCTGCCAACTGCCACATCAAGAAGTGAGCCTCCCTAGCACAATCTAAGTCAACCAACATACAACAAAGGGGCTAGGGGACCACTAACTCTCCACATCACATGAAGCACTCCCCTAGCTAGGTGAAAATGCTTTCGGAGCAACCACAAGCCAACATTGTCTATAGTGTTGCCTTGCCTCTGTACATTTTGCCATCGTACCACAGCTTCATTGTGCATTAACAGTTGATATGAGAATGTGCACATATCACATGGTTATAGGCTTACACAACCGACCTGTGATGCTACTCTATCTCTGTCCATGGTTTATGTGGCAACATGGATTCGATCATGATTCATTATAATAGCTGGATGAAGGGGCAATGGCAAATGGAAGGTTTACAACCAATCACTCTGTGCTGAATGACACTTTCATGGCAACATAATGTTCCTAGTATCCTTCCCCTGGGCTCCTCGAAGTATGAGTGGAGTCCAAATACGCAGATCACTGCTATTGGACATATTGATGACTACAGTCATGTCTGAAAAAAATGTTTTAAATCAGCCAACACAGCATACACATCAACTTTCAATGAAACAGTCAGCATATAGTTCTGGTAATATGAACAAGTCACTCAAACAATGACATTTCTAAACGATGGTTGTGCTGGGAGGTGCTTCTACAGCCCTGTATGAGGGAGATGTTGTAATGTGGGTAATGCTGAAGTCATCATATGTCGGCCCATATAATATTGAAGAAAATTAATTAACATTATTACAGCCATATATGAGATGGACCAAATATAATGAAACAACAAAAATATCAGTTAAATAAACTCCTCATATATTCTATACTAAATAACTCATACTACACTTATCTGTAGATTGGTTCACATTTGCCTATAGAACATCATCTGCTTTCATGAAATTAGAAAAATAATACCATTGTAATCATGGATCTATCAATCTCTGGGATGGATCAAATCCATAGAGATGTAAACCTTCCCTCAACTTTTTGTGCCATAAAAAATAGGTTTGCACCTATAGGGATTTGATCCCTCTCAGCGCTTGATAGATCTAAGATTAAGATGGATCTACACTGCTATGACATCAGATGATGGCATAATCACCTCAAACTTACTGCATAATAAAAATGCCAGTGTGGAGGAGAATATTTATGGAGTGAAGTGGTGAAAGGACTGAAGGTAGATAAACAAATTTTGCATATGCTCTGCATGCCTCCCAATGTCACACAAATAACTATATAAGCGAACTTTAGAGCAGAATATTATGCCCATTCTAAATTCGATTCAGAGAGACAGCGCATACTTTACATTTCTGTGTTGAAAAGAAGAGTCTTATCACCCAGAGTTCATGGAAATATTTTTCTTGAAATCTGGAGTAACCAATTCAATACAAGTTCATCTTAAAGTAGGCATATCAACAGCACTAAGAAGATGCAGCAGCCAAATATCTTGTCAACAGTGTTGCATTCCAGGCACTTCAATTTTTGAAATCTGCCCTATTTTACCAATTTACATGCCTGCTGATTTTTTTTACAAACCTCCCATTACCACTGGAAAATATTATCAAAAAGGCATATTTTGTATGGCCTTGGGGTTGAATAAGGCCACATCAATTCCTATACGCCATCTTCAAATTTGGCCTGTATTTGGTGTAATGGATTGCGAGGGGATTATTCCCAACTAGTAGACATTACAGATAGCAGAGATTGTTTTAACATTTGTTGTTGAACTCCTAATAGCAGAACCTCTCCATCTTTTAGATTTTTCTAGCAGCCCTACACCCTTGATACAACAGGTCCTCTCAAATGTTTTTTGCATTTTTGAGAGGACCACACATCATTTTGAGAGGACGACATATCATCTTTCTTTTTGTAGAGTAACCAAATCAAGACAAGTTAATTAAAGGAGGTGTATCAACAACACTAAGAGGAGGAGCAGTCAAATATATTGTCAACAATGTTGCATTCCAGGTGCTTCAAAATTTTAAAATATGCCCTATTTTACACATTTACATGCATGCTGATTTATTTTTACAAAACCCCCTTTACAGCTGGAAAACATCATCACAAAAGGCATACTTTGTATGGAATTGGGGTTGAGGAAAGCCACATCAATTCCTATGCAACATATTCAACTTTGTCCTATCTTTAGTACAATGGATTGGGAGGAGACTATTCATGACTAGCAGACTTTTTTGTTTTCCTTTAATGGAACACTCATGGAAAACCCTCCGTGTACTTTTCCATGATCCATGGATGGTGAACGGGGTAAACCGTTGGCCCTGATTATGGAGCCTAACCCCGAGGGGATCAAGAGAATCGAACCCGTGACCTCTCCAACTATGGGGGAGAGATAAGAGGTCTCATGTCTAGCTCATGACCACTTGAGCTAACCCTCAGGGCTCCTAATTAGCAGACATTACTGACAACAGGGATTGTTTTAGCATCTGTGGATGACCTCCTAATAAAAAATCTGCTACATATTTTAGAGTTTATAGCATCCCTACACCCTTGAAACAACAACCACCAAATCAAACAAGATTTTGAGGAAATTCAATTTATTTTAGGGACAAATGTTAAACCAAAAGAAGAAAAACATAATTGAGATCTAGAGTCTTTTTTCAATAGTCAATAGTTGTGTTGTAATAGAGGGTTGTTGCAGCTTAATCTGGGTGGAATACAAGCACATAATAGGGGGGAAGACAAGCAAACGGATCATGATGAACTCACATAGAACAACTAGGTTACTTGTCAGGGAAGTTATTGGATATCTATGCAAAGGTGACATGCAGTACAACTCATCCCAACTTCTTCAGTTCACTAGGAACTTTCATCAGGATAGACAATGGTGAATGGGAGAGAGGTTGTCATAGATAAGGACCTAATAGCAGTTGCAATAAAAGTGTTGAAAGAAAGAAGAAAAAGAAGACAAAGGATGAATTTGATGAATTGTGCCATGAATTCTTCAATTCAAACATTTCAAAAGAGATTACTTCTCAAACAAGTGTGGTTCTTTGCGGAATGTTACAAATACTTGGTCAAGATGGTGCAAGTGCTCCTCCCAGGTCTTGCTGGACTGTTAAGAACCCAATACTGAATACAAAAGCACCACAACAGATATAGAAGAATAATATAGAAAAACACCACTTTATTATATCAAACCCTTGAGGTAGGGAAACACCATACAATGGATCCTATTATGGAAGGGATCCTCTCCTGTTCACTTGCCTCTTTGAGGGGGCATCCTCCTATTGAGCTACCGCTCCAAATACAATACTTTTCTTCATGTCCCGTTACATTGCTTGAACCCCTTTATATAGTGTTACCATCACTTAAGAACATTCTAGAGGAGGAATCTTCTAGAAGTAGAACCTTCTAAGAAGTCCTCTTACATTTATTATATCTAATTACCCATTTATTATATCTAACTTCTATAGTGGGTCTTATTTAATAATATAGTGGACCTAGTCCACTTTACATTGAATGGCCTCCACTATTACCACTATGGGCCCTCTACCCCCCCCACTACCTCTCTAGCTACCTTACATGGACATAATAATGTTATATAGATACATGATCACAAATGAGTCAAGGCATGTTATCAACACTTTGTACATCATCCTCATGAATTTTGTAGGGGCATTAGTAAGACCAAATTGACATCAACAACCATTTGAAAAAACCTTGATATGTCTTGAATGAAATATCCCTGATCCGGTTGATCAAGATATTTGCTACTATCTTACTGTTCCAGCGTGCAGATTTGATACACTGGGGGTTTCTGGATGCGTTTTAGTGGTCGATGAAGATGTTCTTTTGTTTAAAGTGTTTGCATGTCCATTATTATGGTTGCATGTAGGTTATTATAGTTGCATGTAGCATAAAAAAGGTTTTACAATCATAAAATGACGCATGCAATAGCATATAAGACCAACAACTCAATATTATGAATAATAACAGTGCATGCATGGGAATACAAATCGCCTACTGAAATATATAGTCTAAACGTCAGTCAGATCTCATGGATCTGTACTGGAATACAATCAAATGACAAAGAAATACCCGTGACCGCAAGAAGACAGCAGATCTGCTGCATGCACGGATAGAATGACCAAAGAAACGATCTCGGATGAGCACGGTGACCGCTATCAGTTGGAAAACTGGATCTCAAAACTCAACCGTCGGAATGATCTCAAAACTGCTCCAATCAATGCGCCCTGGCTGCTGCAATGGAAATAATGTCTGACGAAATCCAGAACGGACCTCTACGGCACTAGATCTGAAACCCTGGGGGGTTTGCGCCCTTCCTTGGACACTGAATGCGCCCCAATGGATTCCACCGTCAGAATCTGTCGCTATGTAGCTCAAAACGATCGCCTCGTCCCGTAGTGAAATGGGTTGGAAGGATTTGGCCAGATCTGATGAGGAACCCCTGCATGCAAGGCCAAATGTCTGTCCAGAATGCATGCGCCCTAAACAGCTGTATGGGTCGCTCTGCAAGATTCCACCATCGAAATCTGATGAAAACTGTCTCAATGGAAGCGCCCTGGCTAGCTCTCCACTGGGTCGGAATGGTTCTGCAATCGGGACCACGGTCTACTGCAGATCTGAGAATCTCTCCAATAGCTTGTGCCCTCCTTGGCTAAGTTGCGCCCTCCTCACAGAATACTCCTGAAATGCACGATGAAATACCTGGATGGTATTTCCGATAGGCTAGGGTGTGTCTCTCAACACCGAAACCGATCAAGGGTGGTGGTTTCCTCCAGAAATCCACAAAACAACAAGGTCGGCTCTCCTCCTCGTCTGGAAGCTCTCAACATCAAATCATAATCATGCATAATGAGGAATTAGGTCAAATTCCTCTCTTTATATCTTTCCCGACCTAATTCTTCATTGACATCACTTAACCTAGGCGCCTTTCCTCCTAAGTGATTTATTTGTCAATTAAGTCCCCCCCTTATCACCTTTTCATTCTAATTCTCCGTTGACTTAGGCTTAAGTGNCCCCTTATCACCTTTTCATTCTAATTCTTCGTTGACTTAGGCTTAAGTGACTTTTCCTAAGTATTTTGGCTTAATTTATCATTTAGCCTTAATTTCTCCTTATTTCTCCATTTGGTTCCCTGTTTGTGCCTGACTATAGTCTACGAGAACATATAGACTACTAAGTCACTCCCTGCTGGCCTAATCTTGGGGACGGGACATCACAGTCCTCCCTTCCCGAGATTGCTTGTCCTCAAGCAACATCAATCCTGGGTGCTGCAGAATATGCTATCTCCCAGTGCTCACCATGCATGACACCCACATGCTCCTGATGAGTAGAATGATCAATGGCCAAAGAATCTCAGTCAACTCCCCGAGCAACCACTCTACTTGAAACTCAACTCCATCAAATGATGAACTACCAAGCACTCCAATCCCTGGGTCCCATATCAGAATGTGAACTGCAATGCCCTGTGGAGTATAGTTCTGTAACATATCAACACCATGAGTCTCCTGCAAATAACACATGGCCTCAACCTGAAATGGGTCTATCCTATCAGACCATACCCAACTCCACATGGCCCCCATCGACTGAACATGCTGCTGCCATAGTGAGGTACTACAAGACCTCAACGAATCACCAGCCAGTGATGTGCCCTCCCCAATACTGAAACTCAATGGGAAAGCAAAGTGACTTCCCTGCAAACGTCCGCTCGTCTCCATTAGTCAATGAAATGGATAGCCCCGTAATCCCAGGGTCCCATGCTAGTCTCTGACAAGGACCATCATGCTGATGCTGCTCTACTCTGATCATGACTGTCTGCTCAAAGTATCCATACTGGACCCTCCACGCATGGATCCTCATAAGATGAAACAAACTATCGACCCAATGGACTCCAGGATCCCATGTCAAA
>JASDQU010104922.1:103226-118421 GCA_032191745.1 Picea mariana
AGGTCTTTCATTTCAAACTCTTGAGATAACTGAATTTTAATCTCTTCAATTAACTTACATGCACTCCCTGTAATAATGAGATCATCCACATATAAAGATATTAAAGCAACATTTCCTTCTTCATCTTTCTTAACATATAGATTAGGATCATTCTTGCTTTTCACAAACCCATTCTTATAAAAGAAGGTATCTATCTTTACATACCATGATCTTGGTGCCTGTTTCAAACCATATAAAGCTTTATTTAACCTGTAGACTAGATGCTCCTGTCCTTGCTTGATAAACCCTTCAGGTTGAACCAAATAAACCTCTTCTTTTAAATCACCATTCAGAAAAGCAGATTTGACATCTAACTGATCTAACTTCCAATTATGTTTTGTAGCTAAGGCAATCAATACTCTAATTGTATTCAATTTAGCTACTGGTGCAAAAGTATCTTCATAATCAATTCTCTCCTTTTGTGAATATCCTTTTGCAACTAATCTTGCCTTATATTTGTCAATACTACCATCTGCATTAAATTTAGATTTATACAACCATTTTCTTCCAATAGGGACTTTGTTTTCAGACGGCTCAACTAATTCCCATGTTTCATTTTTCATAAGAGAATCATATTCATCATTCATAGCATTTATCCATACTTCATGTTCTTTAGCTTGATCATAGTTTACAGGTTCTACAACATTCATAACATGAGACATCAATGCATAGTATCGATACCTTATAGGTGGTTGAGTTTGTCATGATGACCTTCTTGGTCCTTCATTGCTTTCATCTCATCTTCTGCTCTGTGATGACTCTTCTCCACTTGATGTATCATGACTGCTTGAAGTGTCCATACTGCTTTCATTTCATTCTTGAAGCTGTACCCATACCTGTTCCCGTTCCATTTTAACCATTGCATCTATTTTAACATGTTTATCACTATCATTATGCCAAGCATCTGCATCATTCAGTGTATCAACTTTATCTACATTCTCATGAAACATCACATCTCTACTTGCAAACAATTTATGTGCACTGGGATCAAACAATTTGTATACTTTTTTATCAGTACAATACCCAATAAAAACACACTTGATTGACATTGCATCAAGTTTCCTTCTCTCATCCTTTGGAATATGTGCAAAGGAAGTGGATCCAAATACTCTTAAATGACTGACATTAGGTTTATAACCAGAAAGAATCTCAAAAGGAGTTTGGAAATCTAATTTCTTAGTTGGACTACGATTCTTTAAATAAACAACAATGTTAATGGCTTCTACCCAAAAACCATTAGAAATGTTTTTACCTTGAAGCATACTGTGAGCACACTCCACCAGTGTTCTGTTCCACCTCTCAGCAACACCATTTTGTTGCGGTGTATGAGGTACTGTAAACTGTTGTTGGATCCCATGAAATTTATAGTAACTTTTAAATGCACCTGATGTATATTCACCACCCTGATCAGATCTGAGAATTTTAATACATTTCCGTGTTTGTTTTTCAAACATAGTTTTGAATTATTTGAAGTACTCAAATACATCACTTTTACTCCTTATGAAATAGACCCATGTATATCTAGATCTATCATCAACAAAAATAAGAAGGTAGGAAGCACCACCAAGTGACCTAGTTTGCATAGGCCTGCATACATCAGTATGAATTAATTCAAGAGTGTTTGTTTGTCTTTTCTCTGTATGAACAGGAAATTGCTCTCTATGTTGTTTACCAAGTGCACATGCTTCACATGAAAATTGATTATTATTTATAGCAGGAAGACCTTCTACCATAGTTTTTCATTGTAACAACATCAAATCATTGTAATTTAGGTGTCCATACCTATGGTGCCATAACTCTTTTGTTGACATTGCTGTGGATGTCAATGGAACATGATGCTTCATTTTCACATCCAATTTATATAATCCTCCAACCCTGGTACCTGTGGAAACAACCCTGTAGTGATTCTGGACATCTTTCACAACACACCGCAACTTACCAAATTCCACTTTTAGATTATTATCAGTGATAGTTGAAACATATATCAAATTCTTTTTAATACTAGGAACATACATCACATTATGAATCTGTCTCAATTGTCCATTAGGTAAGTTCACTTATTACTCCATAGCCTTAGACCTTATGTGATCTGTTATCTCCTACGTAAATGTGTGTGCCATCAGTTTTCTCATAATATTCATCATACCATTCTTTATTACAAGTCATATGAGATGATGCACCAGAATCTATGCACTAAGCAGTCTCATCATCGGTTTCAGCAGACAATACAGCTTCAGAAATAAACAATTTAAGATTTTTAAATCCATCATTAACTGAAGTGTCTCTATTCATGAAATTTCCATTATTCATGATTCTTTCTTCTATAGCAATCTTTAGCGAGATGTCTAGGTTTTCCACAATAATCACATTCAACATTTCTCTTAACGTTAGAATCAGGATGTGTCATACCTTTCTTCTTTGCTTGAAACCGGCCTCTGTTCCTATCCCACGGTTTCCCACGGTATGATGTTTTGGCTCTTGCAATCAACGCCAAATCTGAGCCACTTGAATCCAGATCAAAATTCTTCATTCTCTCTTCTTCTTCAGCCAATTCATCAAATGTAGGAGGCGTTTGTCTAGCTGGAGCATTGAAATAAAGACTTTATAGTCTTGGACTAAACCTTTCAAAGCAACAGTTACTAAATCGCTACTAGAAACTCTTTCACCAATGTCACCCAGCTTATCACTTAAATCTTTAATTCTAGAAACAAAATCTCTTCTGCTTTCATTGGCTTCCATTTTGATAGATAGTAGCTTAGTTTTTAAAAATAAAATGCAGTTTGCATTAGAAGTTTCGAACAAACCTTTTAGGACGTCCCAAGTCTCTTTGGAAGTTTTACAGTCCCTTATATGAGGAATGATGTTATCCTTTAAGGACATGCGCAGCAGCACATTCACTTTCATCTCTCGCCTATCCCAATCTGGAATCGAGGCAGCAGCAATGGGTTTGGGTTCATCACCTTTGATAATCGTCCATAGGTTGTATGCCTCGAGAATGGTGGTCAGATTAAACTTCCAGTTTACATAGTTTTCACCATCAAGTTTGGTGGATTCATTTAAATATGAATCGGCGAGAGGGTTTTCCATCTTCAGGCGTATCAAATATTACCAAAATTAAAAAAAAAAAGATATTGCTGGATTTATTTTACCTCCCAGCAAGCTCCTCCTCAACAGTCTTATCTGATCAACAAACAATTTATAACCGAATATGCAGATAGTTTCTAACATAACCGAATGCAGCAATCAACAGCTCCTCCACAGGCAGCTCCAAAATCAGAATTACACCGCCAATTAGCACTCCACATGCAGGCAGGGGATGCAGCTGCACGCAGTCGATTTCGAATGAAGGCAGCGATGGCAAGGGCACAATGGGAAAAATAAAAAATGGAAACGATGGCAGAAGTGGCAACTCTTCACTTTGCAAAAGAAATGGCGGTCATTCACACTCTTCATGCAGGTTTCAGGTAGTGTGGGCTCCTCCTCTTCATGTAGGTTCCTGGGCAAGCCAGCAGCCAGCGCGGACGACTCCTCTTTACTCACGAACCAGCATCCAGCAGTCAGTCGAGGGATGGCGCAGCGACAGCACGCATTCACATCAAACACTCCATCAATTGACGTACACCACAACACAATGCATCAGTTCACAACAATCGCAGGACGCAGCAATCTAGAGCAATTGCAATTCTTAGTTCCAGCCCTCACGCTCACGGTTTGGTTCACCAGTGAACAGCTCCCTCGAACAGCTCACGGTAGTGGCGACTCACTCACACCTGAGCTCTGATACCATATAAAAACTTAACATCAACCTCACACAAGTGAGACAGAGCTCACACAACTTGATTTCATCGAAGGAAACTAAGTACATTTATAATTATAGCGCTCACCTACGAACCAGGAGCTGAATCCTTTATTTGTGGATCTTATAATCTAAAATTAGATTCTGGTAGAACAAACTCTCGAATACAATGGAAAGACATTTCGAGATTATTCTAACACATACATGTCTGCTTGAAGCTTCAGATAAATTCGAATTAAATATGCAACCAAAATATGAGAATTTACACTATCATAGGATTCTCCAGTTGAATGATGTATTGATTAATTTTCTATCAAGATTTTTATGCTTTACTCCCCCCCTTCCCCGAACTTGTGTAGTATATGTTAATGTGTTGCAACTTGGACCTGGTCAGACCCGGGCAACCTCCATTAAGTTTTCAAAGATATATCTTTGTTTGTTACCATTGGCTTGTCTTCGGAGGTATAGGATTGAGAATCATATGGACAGGTTCTTCGATGGAGTCATCATCGGGAGATGTGATAGGGACAATTGTTTCAAAATTTTTGAAGGAATTGAACTATTCCGACGATGGTTGATTTTTATAAAATTTCTTTATCTTCTAGAAATGTGCCAAGGGTGTAGTTAAATAATCACTTTGCAATGTATTATGTATTAATTCATTTGTATAGCCAATAATAACTATTGTTTCACCTATTACTTTACGTTACTATTACTTTACGTTACCAATGTGCACGAGTTGTTGTATATTGGAAGGTGATGTGGATGGTCAAATTTACAAGGTCACGATATCGTTGGAGGAGGAATTGATCAATAGAACGATAGACCATGTGGAGAAGATGAACAACACGTATCGACGAATTTAATTCATGATTTCGGTAATATTTATGTCGATATTTTTTAGTCGATAGGGCAGAGGATAATCTTGTTGCGTTCTCCGACTATGAAATGGTAATCTTTGTAAAATGTGTGTACCAATGGAATGAGGCCATGAAGACTTTATAATCTGTAATAAATGGTTTGTTTGATTGGATTAGACTGCATAATTGAATTAGGGGTTGTCCTCCTCTATTGCCACATACCCACTATCTTGACCTCCAATGTTTGGATTTATGAGCTTACCACGTGGAATTAAAACATTAAGCATGGGAGACTTTCCATCCCCAGCTAAAGGTTTGTAGAGCAATCATCTCCATCGCAACTGAATTCAAAGAACGATCGTATTTTTCCTTATGGCATTCCCTCTCCTTTTTGTGCCCAGAACGATGTATTTTTGTTGTTTTAGTCTTTCGTTCTTCCCTCTTGCCTAGTCTTTCCTTGTCGCTCTTTGTATTGGACTTTCTACATTCTACTTTTCCTCTCTCTAAAATTGCGCTCTATCTGAATCTCCCCCTCTTCTTGAATCTCCCCTTTTTCTTTCCAGTAATGCTGAGAGAACGGGGACAAACGAAAAGGGGTTTGGCTTATTATTGCATCTGAATCTCCCCCTTTTCTTGCCACTAATGCTGAGAGAACAGGGACAATCGAAAAGGGGTTTGACTTATTTGGACTGATTGTAGTGGTACCCTTCACTTGTAAGCATTTGTTTCTCTAGGGACCCACCCACCCTCCATGACACCCTTATTTGGAATATATTACATTAGATTCCTCTCTTTTCCTTGATCATCATGGTTGTTGGCAGCAAGCCGAAGTGGGAAATAAAGTGTTCACAAAGAAGAATGATAGCTGGAAGAGAAATCATGGGAAAGGAATCATGCAAGAAGAAGGTGACCACTGACAAGAAGCACAAAATGTGTGCATGTAACGAGGAGGCAACAGCTAGAAGGAAGCAAAGAACACATTCAAAGAAGGAAGACCTAACGATAGTAGGGTTAGGGTTTTTGTAAGGTTTTGGGTAAATGGTTGAAGAGCCCGATAGATATAAATATAGATACAGAGGTATCATAAAACAAGTCTGGTTAGGTTTAGTTCGCTACCTAGGTAGAGTTCGATTGTCTTTATGTAATGTTTTGATGAGAAGAACAATTTTTTGTAAGCAATTGAGCTAGAGAGGAGGAGAGGAGGTAGATTTTGAGGATTAGATTGTAGGCTAAGGAGCCTGGTGCGATCTAGTTCGCCTCATATAGATCTTACCCGTCTGAGGAGATTTGTAAGTGCGCAGCGCGAGATTGCAAAACTATCATAATAAGAGAGCCAAAAGCTAGATCTTTGTGGACATAGCCCGATAGGGGGTGAACCACGGTAATACTTGTGTAATGTGATGAATGCATGCATATCTTTGTCATACTTCTATTAGATAAGAGTTGTGTGTAATGAATGAATGAGTTATTATATTGCTTGGTTAATTGATGTTGGAATATAATGAAAAGATACCACAGAGATTAAAATATAAAAGAGAATAACTGTAGTTCGTAACACAAGTTAGAGTAAATGGCTTAGAATACAGATCCCCTATCTCATACTCAATCGTACGCTGTAGACACCTGAGTCTTACAACCACCCATTAAAGCTATCTCAGGTGAGACTGTGCAGTGCATTCTGTGTACTATGTTGCCTTCTGGTTTACCAGAAGGGTCGATATTTTTAGGCTTTGTTGGTACCTTTAAAGATATGAACCCTGGGTCAATAACGTAGGCAGTAGCGAAGAGTAGTTCAGAATAGAAAACCAACAAATGGTTCTATTGTTGTGTTAAGAGGAACAAGAGAGGACTGAGTAGATGAGATAGAATGCATGAGAAAAGAATGAGTGAAACCAAAAGACCATTGAGCCACTAGAAAGGAATGTTGAGACCGTGGAACCCCACGAAAGCATAAATCGAAGGCTGGCTGAGAACTAAAGAGCTAGAGTTTGCCGAGAAAGATAATAGAAATCATAGCATCACACCTCGCAAATATCTGGATAAACATGTGTTTACGAATTTACATGAAGTCTTTTTCTATGATTTTCCCCACCTACTGTACGAGTGAATACTATGGTTGAGAGATAACCATGCGACGAGCTAGATTCGACACTAGATTGGACCCCAATACAGGTTGAGTAGCTACAGCAAGTGAACAACAAATTCACCCACGCAGTTGAATTTTGGTTTGACAGTATTGTGGTAGGCTTCATCACAGAGTTTGTAGTCAACACAACGAAGTCATACAATGCAGCAGAGTAGGAATTTCTACGCAGACCCCGTGGAAGGTACATTCAATCATTGTATACTTCTATTAAAATATTTCTATATAAAAAAGGGGTAATGACAATGGAATTAGACAACTATACTTCCCTGTGTGAATGGGGGAAGGGGAGAAGCACTGACAGAGAGAGGATAGATGGACGAAGGTGAGGATAAAGGCAAGAAGGAGGAGTAATTCTTGGACCCAATCTTGATGGATGACGACTAGTTCAAGTGGATCTTGGAGTCATCGGGAATGACGTGTAGCGGAGTACCCTACCAATATAAGGTGAATACCAAGAATAGAGTCATAGCCGTGAGGGAGGGCTTTGCAAGTGATGAGGAAGAGATAGAGTCTCTCCGGGTTGTGGAGTAGATTGAGGAAATCATGTGTACAGCCTATGAGCGGAAAACAAGAGGCCCAAGAACGATAGGAGAATATAGCGATCCTTTCCATATTAATATGAGTGTGGAACCCTAGCCTATAATTTGTTAAGAAAATGCTGCAAAGATGAAGTGCCAGCAGGAGTCATCGCAGTTGTAGCTCAGTGCACAAAATGCACCTTTGTGAGCTGGGTGCCCTATCTATTAAACTTGTTCCAAGTGGACTGTAACGATGCACAGGACCTCGGTACAAAATTTCATTACTCAGGGCTACTCACCCTCATAACCTTCATGGGATGGCAGGAACTAGAGTATGTAGTGTTTGCTACTAGACCACAGCCAACGGGAGCGAGATATCTATTACTGAGATCGGGGCCACATGCTAGGCATAAGAGGGAAAATAGGATCATCTTTGAAGCATACCTATGGGACATATAGGAAGATATTAGCCAATCATGGAGGATAACATGAGAGGTTGTCATGAAAAATGGGGATATCACTAACTTCTGGGCCACACGTCAAGCCATGTGGATATAACCAAGACAAGATCTAGATAAATAGTGGCTACCGATGCGCTACTGCATCAGAGAAGGTGATATCGACATGGTCATCAAAAAATGGCCTGATGAATGAGGGATCCCATCCATTCCCTGAGAAGTACTAGAAGGAACCGCAGAAGGAGAAGCAATGCAGGCAGGAACACAGCCTCCACAAATCCCTGTACTCAAGAAACCAAGGATGGGCCAAAACAAGCCAACTCAAGAAAATGAAGGGGAAAAGACGATAGGGACCCAAAATGGGCAGAAAGAGACCAAAAAACAGTGGAAGCATGATAAGGTAGCATAGGAGACCACTCTAAAATCCATCACACAGGAACCATGGGGAACTAAGAGACTGGTTGTACAGACAGCAAGCACGTGTAAGAAATCAAAGGTGAAACAAGCATCACCAAACTATACGATCACGGAGGATGATGGAGAAATGATCCCCAGAATGGTCCAGGATTGTCTAGGATAAGACTTCGATCACACAACACATCACAGGGATAATCTGCAAAAATAACTGGCAGAAATGGGACAGCTCCTCAGGACACTCGGAGAGGCCCAGAGAGCAAGTAGCAGTAGAGGCATAGAGCCGTCGACAACATAGTTTGTCGAAAGAGTGGAGGTCGAAGAAAGAGACCCAACCATCCCAGTGCCACACTCACACACAACGGTCCACACAAAACCGAGCATGCTACAAATGGAAGAAATAGTGGGATAGACACCACTGAAGGATTTGGACCACATCCAATTGGTCTTGACACGGATGCCATCAAGGGAACTGCACAAATTGTAGGTTAGCATCGACCACGAGATGTAGTCTTGGGCACATAAACACTTAGTCGATCTACAGAAAGAAACAAAGCAGCGAGAAGCGCTGGAAAAAGAGTATGAGCAGGCCAAATCCAAAATTCAGAAGGACACAAAATGTAGGAACAAATTGGAACATGCAGTGGGAGAAATTTTTGGGAAACTTCTAAGCACTGCGCAAGGAAATGAACTCCCAGCTGCATAAAATATCGACTAGATTGCGTAGGAAATTGCTCGATACCAGAAGGAGATCAAGGATCTTCCAGAATAGATGACACCAACAACTCCACCAGTAGTAAAGGAGCCAAGGAGGCAGGTAGCAACAATGCAACTATAGGATATGGAGAAATAGGTTAGCACGACAGTTGAATTTCTCGAGAAAGAAACGCAACTCTGGACAAAACTGGAGGAGGATCCACAGGTTCAACGCTGGGACAATGAAGAGAAAATGATCAATGCAGCGATCCAATAACTCAAATAGATGAAAAAGACCATACTAATCCCAGAACACGTCAAGGGGATGCAAGAGATAAATAAGATGTAGGCAGAACTTATCACTGTGCAAAAACAGAAACAAGAGTGCCAAGCTCAAATATAACCATTATAGGAACGGATAGCAAAAGTACTCACACAGGCAGAAGCAACTGGAACACATATCGTACAGACATAGGTAGAATGTGTAGGATTACTGAGCGACGAACTAGAAGTTCGAGTAGTGGATACCATTAAGGAGAGGACCACCCAGACACTGACAAAAGAAGTAGAGCTGAGGGAAAAGTTCCAGACAATCACCGAGGAGATCGAGCCATCTCAAAGAGATTAGGTGACTCAGGATGAGTCACATGTCAATGTTGGGGGCCTGTTGGCAGCAGGCCGAACTGGGAAAGAAAGAGTGAACAAAGAAGAATGACAGCTGGAAGAGAAATCGTGGGAAAGGAAGCGTGCAAGAGGAAAGCGACAACTGGTAAGAAGCACAGCACGCGCGCATGCAAGGAGGAGGCAACAGTTTGAAGGAATCAAAGAACACATGCAGAGAAGGAAGACCTAACGAAAGTAGGGTTAGGGCTTTTGTAAGGTTTTGGGTAAACAGCTAAAGAGACTGATATATATAAATATAGATACAGAGGTATCATAAAAGAAGTTCGGTTAGGTTTGGTTCACTACCTAGGTAGATTTCAATTCCCTTTATGTAATGTTTTGATGATAATAACTATTTTCTGTAAGCGATTGAGCTAGAGAGGAGGAGAGGAGGTAGACTTTGAGGATTAGATCGCAGGTCGAGGATCCTGGAGTGATCTAGTTTGTCTCATATAGATCTTACCCATATAAAGAGAGTTGTAAGCGCACGACACGAGATTGCAGAACTATCATAATAAGAGAGACAAGAGACATATCTTTTTGGACGTAGCCCGAGAGGTGGTGAACCAAGGTAATACTTGTGTAATGTGATGAATGCATGCATATATTTTTCATACTTCTATTAGATAAGTGTTGTGTGTAATGAATGAATGAGTTATTATATTGCTTGGTTAATTTTTGTTGGAATATAACGAAAAGATACCATGGAGATTAAAATATAAAAGAGAATAACAATAGTTTGTAATGCAAGTTAGAGTAAATGGCTCAGAATACAAATCCCCTATCTCACACTCAACCCTAGGCTATAAACACCTGATTCTTATAGCCACCCATTAAAGCTATCTCGGGTGAGACTATGCAGTGCATTCTGTGTACTACGTTGCCTTATGGTTTACCATAAGGGCCGATGGTTTTAGGCTTTGTTGGTAACTTTAAATATATCAACCCTCGTTCAACAATGCAGGTAGTAGGGAAGAGTATTTCAGAATAGAAAACCACAAATGGTACACCTCACTCATAACTTCTTTCTGTGTGGACCCACCAACCCTAGTCTTTCCCACTTATAGCCCAGATGGCCCACACTTGCAACCAATACTTTGGAAACCACATCGTTTCCTTGGACATCACCCAGAACTAGATCAAGAATGAAATCAAGGAAGCCACTTCTAATATTCATACCCTTAATTCCAAATTTTAAACCCTCTCTAAATATGTCAAAAACTTGACAACTCTCTCTGAATATGTGAAACATTTGATAGCAGTGATGAGTGAATTTCCGGGCCCCACCTCCTCTAAGCAACCTTCCCACCAAGAGGGTGTTCACTCCTCCAATTCCATGACCTTTATTTCTAACCCCATTAACTTTGAATTGTGTCTTCCCAAAGTTGATGTGAATAAATTTAGTGGCTCAGACCCCATAGCTAAGGTCACTCAAATGGATCACCTTACATGGAATTATTAATGAGTTGACCAAAGTTTACATTTGTGTCCTTTCTTTGGAGCTTGAACGTTGGAAATGGTGTAAATGGTGTAAAAATTCACATGGAGGATCATATCCTGCTTTGGCCTAGTTTATGAATGCTCTTACACCGACTCACACCATTTGGGTCATTTGACCAAGATGAAATAGTCTGGTACAATGAAAGAATGTATCATTTCTTTTGAGCAATTGCATTTCTAAACTAAAGGAATGTCAGACACCTTTTCCCATGATTTTTTTATTAGTGGCCTTAAGGATGACATCTCAGCTCATGTCGTCATGTCTTGCCCCCCGCCCTAACTTGTCGCTACTCACTGCTCCAAGGAAGCAGAAGAAGTTGTCTCTTCCCAAATCAAAAATCCCTCCCTTATTCCCCTCTCCTGGTGCTCCAATCCTACCCCTCCTCTATTCCCCTCTCCTAGCCCACTAAGATTACCCTTACTTCCCCTCCTTCCCCTCCTTTATTCCCCTATCTCGACCCACCAATTCAACATGCCTATTATTTTCACATAATGGTTCATGGAATATATAAGTTATTCTAAGAGTTCATGAATAAGAATGAAATTTAAAATCTTTGGTATCCTTTTATATGTTTTAAATTCTTTGTAAAGAGTATTATATTGTTTCTTGAATTATTTATATTAATATTGTTTTTCTAATGAAATAAATTGAAAATAAAAAGATATTTGTGATTTTCTTTTGAACTTATAATTGATAAGTGGTAGTAATAGTTATAAATAATTTTCAAATTGATCTATTTAAGTAGTGGGTGATTTTAATATATATTTGTACTACAAAACTAATTAAAAAATGTTCATAAATATATTAAAATTATATGGTAAGAAGCATAAGATATTTATCAATTTCTAGATTTTATTTGTAAATTGTTGTGGATATTTTACTAGAATGATTTATTATAAAAAAAAATGGTGTTATGCTAAATTCTTTATTATGTAGTTTTATCTCCTTACATTACAAATTTATCACTAAATTATTGCTCAAATTTATGGAAACAATAGAAGTACGAAAAATGAAAGAATAAGTGAAGGAACACAAGATGTATCATAGGAAAACCGATATCGAAGAAAACTCATAAAGAACGCGAGACTTATTCTCTTCTTTGTTTCCTATATTTTCTTCAACTATGAAATGAAAATACAATGAAAGGGGAACTCACGATGGAGTCACCTTTGAGAGTCGGGCCTAAATGGTTACTATAGAAACTTCTTTCTTCTTTATTATGCTCTCATATCCCACTCCTAGATGCTCTTCTCAACTATGGAAGAAGAACAATTCTAAAAGAATTGAACCCTTTTATCTTTCTTGTCGCCCATTATTTAACATAGCCCGACAGATGTAACACCCTCATTTTCAAACCCCAAATTAGTGATCCATATTTTAAATGTAATGTATGGTTGAAATCCAAGCGATGTAAAATGAAAATGATGTAAATTGAATATAATGAATAAAATGTATCACCAACTATTGATGCACGCAGATGGATATTTGTGGGATTAGTTTCATCAAGAGAGGGAAGGGGTCCAAGGGGAAGAATTTACCCATGCCTATTAAACCCAAACCCATTTTCTTTCCAAATTATTCTTACCATGAACCTTCAATTATATGTTGAGTGTTCTAGATCCCATCCTTGAATTCATTTAAGAGGGTGGGAGTGAGAGGTCACATCACATAGTAATTGAGAGAATGGGGGATGCACATAATCATCTTGGGGAAGAGTGTAAGTTAGGAAAGAAAAAAAAAGAGAGGAAATTCATATGGGTAGAAGGGGAAGAATTATAAATTCATGTTTTTGCATTCAAATAAGTTTTCACATGGATTTGTTTGCACAACAAAGGATTTATGAGTGTTTAAGGTTAAAGGAAGCCATAGTGGCCCATGGGTATGTATGGTAGTTCTTGGGAGTTGTAATTTCATGGGAAGAGAGGTTGCAGGCCTATGAGAAATATTATGTTCAAAATTTGTCAAGAGAAGAAAGTCTTTTCTGTTGGGTGAATTCCCATTGGAACTGTAGAATTATTGAGGTATCAACAGAGATATTTCTTGTCCAGCCTATCTTGGAAGCCCTAGAGAGTAGTGGAAAGGCCTAAGGGATTGTTAACAGTGAAGGGGGATTCCATCCCTTGGGTTGTGCAGGTTGTGGGGAAGAGAGCTAGTGCATTAGAATTAGTTGTGTGAATTAAATTTTGAGCGGGGGACATTAGCAAGCCTTAGGGACCATTAAATGTTTAGTGGGGGACATTAGTAAGCCTCTTGGGCCTTGTTTTCCTTTTATGTGTTCCTTTTTCTCCCTTCACCATTTTTCTATAGGGTTTCATCTTGTTTGGTGTCTTTCTTTTCCAAATATGCCTTTTTTCTTTTTTGATATCTGTATTTTGCTTCTTCATATTTCTTTGCTCTATTCTCAACTTTGTTTCCTTTTTCTTTTTCCTTGGCCTCTATATTCTCTTTTTATTTCTCCATTAATGGGTTGAATTGCTCCATCACTACAATACTCTCTTCATCTTATTCCTTTTCGAGCCTTTCCCTTGTTGGTTCATCTTATAGCCTTTCCAATACTTCTTCAAAAAAGTAAGCTCCTTTGAATAGGTATTCAACGAAGCTTACTTCATGGATGTTTGGGTGTTTGAGTTTGAATGATTATATATGATCATACACTATATTGTGTAGATCATGTATTTTTAGACTCCATGTGCATAGACATATCTCTTTCATGGATTCCGCTTCCTTTTCAACATGGAGTTTGTTGGATAGAGTATATCTTCCTACATGTAGTGGAAAATTTGGCTAGTATTTGTTGTTCTTATTTAATAGATAGGTTGAAATACCTTTTCCCACTATCTGGTATGAAATTTCTATGGCTAGAATCTTTTCAAGTACATACCTAGGTAGTAAATGTGGCATCCCATTGCTTCCAAATACCTAGATATAAGTATATTATTTCTTCATATACCAATATCCTATCTCCTTCAGGGTTGTGATGGCCCCTTGCAATATCCTATGTGGGTAAATTAATAAAATAATCTTGTAAAAAGAGGCTAGGAAATAATCACAAATATTGTAAAAATGTAATTTGTAATTTATGTCCAACAGTTCTGAACAATAGACATGGACTGGAGGATGACTTGGAGTCCAAGTCCAATCAAAAGCAGGGAAATGTTGAGCAGAGAATATTGAATCAATCAAATATGATGACATATAGAAACCAAAGTTTTTCATACATGTAGCTTCTTTAGCTCTATTGAAAATACTAAAAGCTAAAATGTGGGCCCAACTGAAGACTTTTCATGTTTTCTCCATCGTATATTCCATCAAAAAACCATTCCATCTTAAAGTGCATCATGGTTTCTTCATCGTATAATCGACATATCATTGTTTTCAATAGACTACATGGGATGTTCAAATATAGTACTCGAATGTATCTCTCTACCTTTTTCACTCTCCTTAGCTCATCATTGTACCAATCCTCCATCAATTCTTCAAAATCCGCACTCTCAATCCCAAACTTGTCCAGAAATGATTCATCTAGTGATATTGTAGGTTCATAGGTCTGATACATTATTCTGATATCACTTAGTTTTAGGGAAGAAATCAAAACAATAGACTCATTGATGATATTGGTCGTCTCCTTCTAGAGTTGGCTAAAACACCACCATGTAGCATCATTGCAAGGGAAGAGTATCAAGTGAGCCATTGGGGTATGAATCCGAGTCTTGCCAATATTTTAATAAGTGTCTATCTTTTCTTCATTTAAAGGATAATATTCATTCTATAAAATATGATAGATTTCATGGTAACTTGTGTTAATATTATGGTAGCTGCAAGAGGTATTTACCTCCACGTGTAAACCTTACGAGAATAGAAGACTCTGGAAAGCAAGAGAAAACCCTAATGAGTTGGATAATAACCCTAGAAGTCTTGTCGGCTCAATAAGATAATTTATATTAGGTTATTAGCCTCTAAGAGAAGAAGTTGACCATAAATAATAATAATATACTGAACAGACATGTACCTAGAAGGAGAAGTCGGCCCCAACAAATCTGGTAGAACCATTATAAATACAGGGCACCAGTTCTCATTTGACACATCTCGGAATTGCAAAGCAAC
>JASDQU010104922.1:133807-153061 GCA_032191745.1 Picea mariana
GTGTTGTTCAAAGTCATCCAACTGCTGATGGATTTCTCTCAAACTTCGAGTTCTCTGATTTTGTGGTTCAGAGAATGATTCTCTGCTGGAAGTTGAGGTATCTTGAGAATTTTCAGGTTGTCTTTGTACTTGCAATCTTGGAAGAATAGTTTGAGGTACTTGTTGTCCTGAATTTTCTGCGTTTTCAGAACTTGGTAGCAATGGATTTTGACTGTCCATTTGTTGATTTTCTGAATCATTCTAGAATTGATTTTCCAGAAATTTTACATCTCTGCTGAGAATTAGTTTCTTGGTGATTGGATTGTAAAGCATGTAAGCTTTAGATGTTTCACTATATCCAGTGAAGATACATTTCTCACTTCTGTCATTAAGTTTCTTCCTTAATTCTGAAGGTATGTGAGTGTATGCTATGCATCCGAATGTCCTTAGATGCGCCACATTGAGCTTTGTCCCACTCCATGCTTCTTGGGGGACTTTTAGCTTTAGTTTGGTGGTTGGATATCTATTCAAAAGATAAACTAAGCATGCTACTGCTTCAGCCCAAAACCTATTTGACAAACTTTTCTCTTTGAGAAGTGTTCTTTCCATATTCATTATTGTCTATTTTTTTCTTTCAGCCACTCCATTATGTTGTGGAGTATACCTGGCTATTGTTTGCATGATAATGCCTTGTGATTTGCAGAAATTTGCAAATTCTCTGGAGTTGTATTCTCCTCCTCCATCTGACCTGAGTGCTTTGATATATTTGCCACTCTGTTTTTCAACTTCTGCCTTGAATTCTTTGAATTTTTCAAAAGTTTCAGACTTGTGTCTGAAAAAATAGATCCATATTTTTCTGCTGAAATCATCAATAAACGTTAGAAAATAAAAGCTGCCACCTATGGACTCTGTTTGCATTGGTCCACATAGGTCAGTGTGAACAAGTTCAAGATGTTGTTTGGCTTGATTGGAAGACTGTGGAAAACTGGTTCTCTTATGTTTTCCAAGTATGCAAGACTCACATGGGGGAATTTTCTCTTTAAAGATGGGAAGACCTTTGACCATGGAGTGCTTCTGAAGAAGACTTAGACTCTGAAATGGTAGATGTCCAAATCTTGTATGCCAAACCATTGTTTCATTCAGGGTAGATGCACTCTGTGCATATGGTTGAATCAGATTTGCAGTTCTGAGGGTAAGGGGAAACATCCTATTCAGAGTCATATGGATTTCAGAAATCAATTTTCTGCTGGGATTTTTGTCATATATTTTGCAAGATGCTCCCTCAAAAAGTACCTTATATCCATGTTCAATGAGTTGTCCTACACTTAGAAAATTATGTTTCAGATCTGGAACATGATAGACATTGTTTATGTCTTTCTTTACATTTTGTTTAGTAAGAATAGGAACAGTTCCTTTTCCTTGAACTTTGACTAAATAATCATTTCCAAGTGTAATATCAGATGAGAGTGAAGAATCAATACATGAAAGTAAATCTTTGTTACCTGTCATGTGGTTGCTGCATCCACTGTCTAGCAGCCAGAGATCTTTAGGTTGTTCTTCAGTCTTGTGGCATGAGAGAAACATACCTCCTGAGGTTTCTCCTGTATGATTTGACACATGTGCTCTTCCTGAGAGCTGATTTGCTTGCTTCTTCTTGCATTCAGATTCATAGTGCCCATACTTTTTGCAGTAATAGCATTGTATGCTTGATTTCTCATTTGATCTTCTCCCTCTGCCTCTTTGAGGCTGAAAACTCTGATTCTGATTTTGTTGTCTGTGTGCTTGGAAGTGTTGATTCGGTTGTTGTTGTCTGTGTCCTCCACTGGAATGAGGATTTCTATGACTGCTCCCTCTTCCTTGGTGATCTCTGCTTCTTCCTTTGCCTCTCCCTCTACTGTAGGAGAATTGAGTTTTGAAAGCATTGGCGATTGACTCATCTGTGAGATACAGTCTGGTCTCATGTGTCACCAGAGAACCAATTAGTTCATCTGTTGAAAAACATGACAGATCCTTGGATTCAAGGATTGTTGTTACAACCATTTCGAATTTCTTTGGTAAACTTCTGAGGATTTTCTCAACAATTCGTTGATTAGAGATGGTTTCACCAGTCAATCTGATCTGGTTCACGATTCCCATGACTCTGGTCATGAACTGATCCACATTTTCGGACTCTGTCATTCTTAAAGTCTCGAATTGTGTCCTCAAGGTCTGCAGTTTGACTATTTTGACCCTGTCATTGCCTTGGTAGGTTGATTTAAGGATATCCCAGGCCTGTTTGGAAGTACCAGCGCCTGTTATTTTTGAGAAAATCGAGTCATCCACAGAATTTTGAATCCAAAATTTAGCTTTATTTTCTCTGTTTCTCTGCGTTGCTTGAGCAATTTTCTGTTGATTAGTCATGGCGGACAGGTTTGCTGGATCTGGTTCCACATATCCATGATCCACTGGATTCCAACACTCTTATGCTTGCAAGAAGGATCTCATTCAAAGAGACCAAAACTCATAGTTCTTTCCAAGAAGAATCGGACCCTGAGTTGGTCCTAAATTGCTAGACGTCGCCATGTTTTTAAAAAAAAAATTGAACAAAACAGAAAGAAAAATGCATATTTACCTGTCTCTCGCGCGTAATACCAGGTCTGTTGCTTTCTTGCAGTGATTTCGGAACTCCGTTAGACGAGACCTTTGAACTCTCCAACTTTCGATTGCCGAAACGCCGAAGGGAGTTTATCGGCCTTGAATTGGCCCTTAGTCTCTGATCAATGTGACCACACGCCTAAAGGTTAAAGCACTACGGGCTTTTCCGGTTCTTTGTCTTTCAATTTTCCGAAATGCGAAATATGCTGGAAAGGCCCTTCTCGAAAGCCTTTTCGAGATTTCGCGTTTTGGGACTTCGCGATGCGAAGTGGCCCGGTCCTCTGTCTGCAGGATCCCTGATATGCTGAAACATCAATCAACGGTCCAGATCTTCCTGTGATCTGACGGTCCAGATCCTTTCGAGATTTCGGGATTTTGGGTTTCGCGACTTCGCGAACCCTGTTAGCGAGCTCTTCTGACTCCTTGATTCCCCGATCTCTGATTTACCGAAATGCCAATGGCCCTTTCCTTTCGGGACTTCAAATGTCGAAATGCCGAAATGTGCCTATTGGACAATCAACGGTCCAGATCTGTTGATGATCTGACGGTCCAGATCCTATCAGGATTTCGTGAATTGGTATTTCGCGATTCGTGATTCCTCGTCACGCTGCGCTTCCAAAACGCGAAGTCCAAATTGTCGATTTTACCGAAATCGCTTTTTCGGAAAATTTCCTGAGATCCTGAATTGATGCCACGCGTCCCTAAAAGATAGACAGTCCTCGTCGTTTCGTGATTTCGCGACTTGCGACTCCAAATCCTCTGTCTACTTGAAACCCCGGTAGCTGAGATGCCGACAGTTTCCTCGATCTCTGCCATGTGTCCGAATGAATGGATGGCTATGATCTTTTTGGGATTTCGGGACTTTCGTCGTGGAGTGTCGTGACATTTTGTCAACAAGACCTCCGATATCCTGAACTCCAAGATGCCGAAATGATGGCACTTGGATCTACTGCCACCTGTCCTCTGAGATGGACGACTCATAATCCTCTCGGGATTTTGCATTTGTGATGTCAGGATTTCGTGTATCGGGGTTTTGGAGAGTAGTCTCCTTCTCTCATCCAACTCCCGATCTCTGATTTTGCGATTGGATCAGATCGACGGCTCACAATCTATCTCAATCCAATGGTCCAGAATAACTCGTGATTTCACGAATTCTCACGGCAGTCTTCTGACCTTTACACCTTGCGAGTCAGCGAAATGTCGAGATCTTGCCACATGTCTCTTGATGGATGGTCTAGATGATTTCGTGACTTCGCAAGTCGAATTTCTCCTGTGCGCTCCAGAGGACTAAACCTCGAGCACTTTCTCGCTGATCCAACGGTTGTCGGTCCTCTGCGCAAGATCTAATGGCTGAAATTATTTTTCCTTTTTCGCGTTTTCTTCGTCCCTTCTGAACTGGATTTCCACCTCGGATTTGTTCGTAGGACAAATCTTACGGCCGTGACGGTTGTTCTTTGAACCTGAGATGCGTTCTTTACTGCCTTTGCAAGGATTTTCTTCTGCAGAAGAAAAATTCATGAATCTTTCAAAGATTTGAAAGAATTTCACGAGTTCTTTGTTCTCTGCTGCAATCTTTGACAGATTTGAGTGATTTCTGAAATGCTTTAAACGCTTCTTCTTTCTGCAACTATCTTTCACGAATTTGAACAAATGTTTTGAATTCTTCAAGAGTTCCCGCCTCCTGCAGCTCTTCTGCATGAATCTGTGATGATTCTTTGAAAATTGAACAAGAATCTTTACTATTTCTTCCTTCTCAGTCTCTGCTTCCTTCTCGTGTTTCTGCTCCTTGAAACTTTCAAGCATAGTACGCTCTGCGACCTCAAGTGAGCTTCTTACATTGATCTTTTGAGCATATGACGGTCTGCTTCCTCATGGAAGTTTCCTGCGAGAATCATTTGAGAGTATGACGGACAGCTCTCCAAGCCTTGTGAAAAGTCTGTGTCGAATTGCTCTCAAGATCTGTGTAATCTCTGCGCTGTTTGAGGATCGTGTTTCTCTCCAGCCTGTGTGAAGAGGCTTACTACTGTATCTCTGATACCATGATAAATTGTGAAGCAAGAAATGCAGTGAGAAAGAATAGAACAGAAAATAGTATATTAGAATATATGAAGAAGAGTACAAAATGAGTACATGAAGAAGATCATGAAGTAGTCATATGCAAGGGGAAATAGCTGAGCTAAATAGGCTCAAGCAAAACAAGAATAGAAAGTACAGCTTGCCAGGATAGCTGGCAGTGTACAGTCAGCCTGTTGAGGTTACATTATATTTAACACTTACTACTCTATGGCTCTACCAACCATGTGTGTCTATCATCTCATTTATCCCACTGGGATTTGTTACATCCTTAATGATGTATTTAATAGATATTTAACATTGATCATGTTATCGTACAATCTTGCACCCTAGTGCAAAGCCTTTAGAAGGTACAAAGATGAGTGGAACATGGAAGTGTTGCTACTATCACCCAGACAACAACTTCCCTCGTTTTAGTGAAGGACGGATCCAACATAAGGGAGGCTTTCCTAGTAGCCTCTAAGGTTCATAAGACAAAATGGAATCTAGTTTAAGGTCACCTATGTAGCTACCCAATTTACCACCAATTAGATATAATAGGTAAATATAGATTAAGTGATTACTCAAGGTAAATTATAGATTTGAGTTTTATTCATTTTGAGGCTGTTTAGAGGGGTTTATTAAGTTACTATCCCCAAATTATCCCCAAACAGTGCCGATCTGAAAATTATCCCCAAATAGTGCAAATCTGAAAATTACTCTACTATTATAAAACTTAAAACTTGCAATACAGATAAAAAATCACAACAACAAACAAGTTACAACAATAATATATTTCAGCCCCTTGATTAGATTATAAACAAATAAAAATTAGGGCTAAAACAATGGATAGATCTAGGGTTTATACAACTAATGAAATCTAAAAATTTAAAGGCATTTAACAACCAAGTAAAACAAGATGTCTAGCCCTAATTATGCAACAATATAAATCAACAAGGCCATTTATGGCTGTAAAATGCTTTTTAGGTCAAACACATGCACAAAAATGAAGATGTTTAGGGTTAATTATGGTTGACAATTGTATAGAAGTTGTTATAAAACCCTAAATTTACCCTAACACAAAAGTAAAAAGTGAAATTTAGGATTTAGGATTTGACTAGATGAGAGAAGCCTAGTCTCTACTAAATTTTTTTGGGTATATGGGATCAACTAAGGACTCCCTTGAGAAAATGCAAGTAGAACTATGACATAGTTATTGTGAGAACCAAGGAAACCCTAGGTAGGGTTACGATACCGAAAACATATAAACACTGAACGATATTGTTATTGAATGATACAATATTTTTTTTTTTTTAAAAGATAGTGCCTGCTATATTAAGTTAACAGAGAAACTTTGACAAAATACACAGAGATATAGTCGTCCTGAGCCACCAAAAATGTTGTCGTTTTACCGAAAACCAGCATAGTTTGGAGTGAAATGAGTCTAGGAAGATAAGCTAAAAACTGTTTTTCCCTCTGTCCTGCCCGAAGGAAACCAGGACAGATGGCCATAGTTCAAGTTTACATTTAGCAACAGCATGATGAAACATAAAACAAACTAGCATAGGAGAACTCAGATACCCGGTGACCTGTTGCCATTGCCTCATTGCCACGTGGATCTGGCTGGGATGGAAAATGGCTATGCGCACATTGGACATTTCCTCTTTGCTGGAGCATTGGAGTATGCATCACGGAGCAAGTCCATATGATGTCCCATGAGGAGGGTTCTATGCTCCTGGTCTGCCATGTGGCCTCAGAGTTTGAACACTAGAGCCAGATGCTCTACACGGAGGAGGGGGCCATGCAAATCATTATTTCCTACCTCGTCGAAGGTTTCGTTCCCCACTTCCACGTTCATCCCTGGTCTGCCTCGATCACGTTCAGTCCTGCTCTGGCCGCGTCCACATTCATCCTTGCTTTGATCTCGTCCACATTCATCTCTGTGCAGGCATTGTCCCGAGCCTCGTCCTCGCTCGTTGCCTTCTCAGCATGGCTGGTGGGGCTGTAGTCACCTGTCCACGGTATCTCTTCAACAAAACAAATTGGGAATTCGTTTGCCGGCTCTCCCTTCAAACCGCTTCCAGCGTGTAATTCAGGCACCTTGGCTTGGGGTTCCAGGGTGGTCGCTAGATCCTCCAGGTACGACGTTTCTTCGACATAACAGGTTGGAAACTCATCTGCAACGCCTCCCTTCAGAAAGCTTCTAGGCTCAATTGCAATGGTGTGTGTGATACATTCTGTCCCAGGCTCAATGATGGCATGGAGTGCCAATTGGTCAGCTCGTGCTCTCTGCCAGAGGATGGAAGTCGCCATTGACAGGGCGCACTCAAGGTTCTTCCTTCTTTGCCTCTGCTCTTTGTGGGTGTACCAGGTCGAGCCTCGATGAGGCCTGCCTCTCTTCCTTGTCATTGCTGATGAGGGGTGGATAGAGATACAGAGGGAATGAACCAAAGCGAGAATGAACCAGAACTGCACCAGAGCTCCAAAACTAGAGTGAACCAGCTCTGTCCAGGCTCTTCAACTTTCGAATTTCCAAATGACGGCATCACATGGCTTCCAATTAACCCTGTCATATTGAATGTTGGTTGTGTGAGTGCGTTCGTGCGAGGGAGAAGTCCCTCCTTCGTATAGCGGCTATAATGGTCGGCTACCATCATAAATGTTGAAGGGATGGGGAGCGGCCTACAACATTTAAGTTGTGGCTTGATGTTGAGCCATGTGGCAAGGCGTCACCGTGTGTCACTCCATTTGGGGTGAATGATACAATATTACAATGAGGGTCCTCACTCATATAAAGAGCTTGAAAGACCAAAACCCTAACCCTAGGAGACAAAAACCCTAATTTTTTAACCTAAAGTCACTAAGGTGACTTTATTACATGGGTAAGCCTTATATCTCTAATACCCCCCCATAAGGTGTATAATGCTTAAACAAACTGAAATCAAATACACATACTGAATGTAAAACACATAAATTGAACACTAAACATCAAAAACATCCTTTAGAAGCTTATTCTTTGAACTCCTAGACCAGTTTGAGCTCCATCAAGCTACCTCATAATTGTTGTAACAATGTACCTGCTGAGTTGAATTCCTGAGTTCCAAGATTCCACCTCCCCAAACTCTCGAATCACAAATCTCCTGAAGTCAATTACTGGACAATGATACACATGCATGTCACGTAACTTCACTAGTACACTGCAATCCACATGCATGCCTCTCCAACTAATAAGGGAGCTTTCCCCATATCCACAAATTTTGAACTAACTGGAAAACAATCCATTTTGAGTTGTTAACTGATCCCTTCCTATCTTCAAAACGTGGGCTTCCAAATTGCTCAAAATTTATCAAACAAAGAAATGTTGAAAAAGGTCATCCAAAAGGGATGAGACAGACCTCAACTTAGTCAAACTCCAACACATACAATTACCATTGAATTGATTAGTGACCAATGTGCCTTTCATGTTGGAAATAACAAGTAAGAAAAATTGAAGTAACCTTGAAAATTAAGAGAGCACCCCATTGCTTTGGGAGTTGGCACTGAAATGAGTTACAAGTTTGGTAGATGCAACCACATTGTAACGTTACACTCATTCTCATTGCAATCATCAAAAGGGAAAAGTAAAGTATTACCGAGAAAAAAAAAATTAGAAAGAGAATTAAGTGCTCCCTAAGATAAAACCATAACCAGATATCAAGAAAATAAAAAAGATTCATTCTAATTTGCAATAAAAAAAGAATACACATATATACATACATAAAGATTCATTCTAATTTGCAATTAAAAAAAGAATACACATATATACATACACATATGAGAAGAAGAAATACCCAGGCGAGCACGATCCATACATTTAGGTCAACCAACCACCCACTCGTCGTACCAGCGCCACCATACACCACCTCCGTACAAATGTCAAATTTACGTACGTACAACCTGTCCGTACAACGATTTACAACAATTCGCCAACTGTCGTCCGTACATTAATTATCATACAACAATCGTCGAGAAGTATTTTCCAGCGTATAAAAGCCTTTGCCATCGTCGTTGTATTGTACAGTCAAATATGTAGTACAACTGCCATTTTCTGTTACCCGTAATTATTGCTTAGGAAATCGTGAGAAAAGAAGTCGTGTCATAAGTCATAAAAAAGATAATAAGCCATACGACACATCTCATCGTTGGTAAACTAAAAGCGAAATTAAATTCTTGAAGGAAAAGAAGACAAATAGGAAAAATAAAAAACATTATATTAAAAAGATATAAAGGGTTATATAAAAATAAAAAAGAGTCTTCATAATTTGGGTAAAAAATATGAGCTTTAAAGCATAGACTATACATAAAATAATATATTATAAGGAAAGAAAAATAAACTTATATGAAGAAAAGTTATATATATATTAAGTTGTGAATATATTAAAATACTTTGTATTAAAACACTTTACATTAAGGTATTGAATATATACATAGAGAGAGGGGTACTTTTAAAAGTGATCAAGATATTTAAAATTTCCTAATTTACAACAGTGAAGAAGTAAGAAAAATAGGTACTTTTAAAAGTTTTCTAAGTTATAAAAAATAGCTTGTCAATGTTTAGATTGGAAGATTCTTAGTATGGTTCTACAATGAATGTAAATGGTGAATGTTAAAGAGCAAATTTGAAAGATCTTCCAAAAAAAATTGTATATACAAATGGATCAACCTTTATATACAGTTATACAAATATTCAAATATATATCAAATCATTTAAAGAAAATAATGGATAATGTGTGTCAACAAAGATTTGTGTCCACAAGGTTTTCGAGTCTCCTTTCAACAAACATTCATTCTTTCTTGCAAGATAAACTGAACTGGAAATCTGCTATAACTTTTGCAAGATGAAGTAAAAATGAGCAGGTCTTCAAAGAACTTTAAATGATAACTTCATTCCAACCCAGAAACGGTTTTGATAGGCAAGACATTTGAAATCACGTGCTTTGAACTCAAAGTATGAGAAATCACTAATGTAGTACCCCAAAATAATTCTTTGCAAGAGACATTTATAACAACAACCCAATATGACAAGTTCAATAATTCTTGGAACAAGAGGGCTAAAATAATCTCAACAAGATTTTAATGAAAATTACATGAACTAAAATAAATTACATCTACTTTCAAAAAGTAGGATTTTCTCTCCTTTGGACTTGAAATGTTACAAGATGACTGAAGATTTCTGGAGAAAGAATTGCCCAGACCCAAATCTTTTTGTTTTCCATACATTCATGGAAGATTTGATGGAAATAATGGAAAATAAGAAGACGTAGAGAGACAAGTTTTAGCAGGTCAATCCACTGAATCTTGGAAAGATAGATCTTTTCTTCTTCCAGACTCTTCACTACTGTAGAAACTTATAACTGTCAACCTCTTGATAGTTCCTTTTCTTGCCCTTTTCAAATTTTCTCTCAATGCTCTTGATGTAGTTAGGGTTTGTCTTTCTAAAAATTTCCATGATTATTTTTTGGAGCAAACCACTTTTAATTTTTAATTTATTGAATTCTAATTAATGAATTTATGTCATTGAAATTCGTGGCTCCAAGTAGGGCCCACTTATTCCTTTATTAAATTTTATTTAATAAACTTTATTTTCAAGTTGACTACCTTTAACAAAAGTGGATTGTGTTTTAAATTTTTGAGCATGATTTTTGATCTCTAATCTATGGAATCCATTCTAAGAGCAATATTCATCATCTCATTTTCCCAAGGAGTCCTGAGCACAATTTGAAGTTCTGGATCTCAAGTTATAAGCTCAGGAAGTTGAGGTTCCAAGCAAATTTATCAACAAACCATGAAAACATAGCTAATTGTTCTTTCAATTTCTGAGATATTTATGACCAATTTCACCTCTTGAAACATGTTCCATCATCTTCCTCATTGAATTAAATTTCCAACGAGGTATATTTTGTCCAAAACCGACGTCTGAATCTCAAGTTATGACCTCCATAAGTTCACTGCTCAACAACCGTCCATCCAATTTCGTGGAACAATCCTAGCCATTGATTAAAATTCGCCTCTTTAAAATACTCCATCCCACATGCATTGTGGAGATGATAAGTTTAGTGTTTATAATGAAAATTTTTCCATAGTCCTCATGTGGAACAAAGGATATTATAGAGACTTTGGTGTAGGTTCATCACTTATGAAATTTCATAAATTGATAAAATTTTTGATGCCCAATCAACACCCAGTGGTCACCCAATAAGCATCTAGTCAGGGCCCAATCATCACAAGTCAATGCCCAATCATAACCCATGTGTCACAGTCTAATAGGATGCCACATGTCATATTGTAATTAGTTGTCGCATGTTGAAGTCCAATTAGTTGCCACATGTCATAGTTGGATAGGGTGCCATGTGTCATGATGTGGTTGGAGGAATGGAAACTTAGGAAAAATGGTTAAGTGTAGGAGAACATGGAGAAGGACAAGAGGATAAGTGAGGGAGTGTTGATAGAGGTGAGGGAATGCAGTGTAGGGTGAGAGCATGTGGGGGTGAAGAAAAAAGGAGTGTGGGTCCACAAGGGGTGTAGGTACGAAAGAGGAAAATCAGAGGAAGGAAAATGAGAGAGGGAGTAAGGGAATGTAGTGCAAGGGTAAGGGAATGCAACAGTGAGAGGGGGAAAAAGAGTGTATGGTGCCACAATAGAGGAGTGAAGGGGATGGGAAAAATGGTTAAGTATGGGTGAGTGTAAGACACCCAACCCCCTAAGTACCATTTTAAGGGATGGGGTAGTAAAATTTCACTATTTCTCAATCATATCAATACCTCTTCTCGAGGGAACCATTGTCTTCTGCTCGTCAAGAGATCCCCAACGACTATCACCATGATTCAAACTAAGCTCTAGATTAAAAGTTATGCTATTTCAAATTTCTTGGCCCTCATTGGAAAAGTGCCACCGCACTGCCATGTGGCATCCATGTGGCTGCCTAGCCCATGTGTCATCTGATGTGGCACAGTCATGGCTCCGATGTGGTGCTTTCCATATGGCTCACTGACCCACAATTACGCCTCTACGGAACCTTCATCGTCATCGTTGAGAATTTCATTCCCATGGGTTGTAAAGACCCCAACCAAAAGTTCCAACGATGATCCATTAATTGGACCCATCCTATATCTGACGGTCCTCAGGCTGAGCATCCAACGACCATAAGCGAGTCAATGAATCTACTTGCGTGACAATTAACTCTCCTCCCATTTGACGTTCCTCGATCTAACGATCCTCACATCGATCATTCAATGGCTTTGATTGTGTCAACGCCTCTAAAGTACTCGACGTTTAATGTCTGTTATAGCGCAAGTTGTAGATTGGTAAAATCCCGACCCAACCACAAGGAAAGTGTTGCAACTTGGGAATCCTACACCCAATGTCACCTCGATGTAGGTCCCACACTTCAAGGGTCACTAGGTCACTCTAGGGAGGTGATCCCGGTGACCCTAGGGGGATTGAGATGGAGATGGAGGGAAATGGAAGTGAATCCCCTAGAGGTCAAGTCTAAGTGGAATTAAAGGTAGGGAGATATGTCTTGCAAGTCAAGTAATTGTTGCTCCACAGGTATAGTACTTTTCCGGGTGATTGTACCTACCTGAGACACAAGAAAATACACTTTGCAATGATAAATGTTAGTTGGATTAGCAAGTTAAGCTTGTTGTCCCTAATTTGCAGCAGTGGATATCAATTTATATCAGCAAATAAAACATCTAAAATCAACATATAAATATCTAGACTAGTTAGGTAAATCGACATCAAACTTAGCAATGAATATAGGCTAAAAATTGGCACTTAGGAAGCAAGATAAGATGGTTGTTGTAAACATGTATTTTCTGCAGAAAATTGTAGTCTTATTATTGTATCATTTAGTGCCATGCAACAACAAAATCAACCATGGAAAAGTGCCAAGAACTAGCTCAAAATATGCGCCCTAGTTAGTAGAGAAAATTAGCAAAGTTTAGGAGTTAGTCTAGGGTTAGTTTAAGAGTTATGAGGGTGTTAATAGCTAGGGCTATGCAACCCTAATGGATGTAGGTTAAAGTTTGTAACAACAAGCAAGGTAATGGGAGAGAGAGGATTCCCTAGTAAGGGAAGACTCCCATCAATGATACAAACCAACTTCAAGCAAGAAACCTTTCAAAAGATCAAAAAATGTGTTTCCCAAGGCAATGATTTTATATCTCCAATGCAAGAAAATATGACTAGTTTCTTTACTATTGGGTTAATCGAATCAAATAAACAATAGCTAGAGAAGCTACCTCCTTGGGGGTGTAATCCCTTTTACTTCCCAAAGCAAGTTTCTCTAGCTATAGTTTAGATTAAGAGGGTGTATGCCCTTATACTTCTCTTAGCAACATTGTATAATCAATGAGATGAAACAATAAAATGATGAAGACTATGGTGGGGGTGTATGAACTTATAATTCCCACCTAGATCCTAGCATAACAATATTTGACTTGAAAAAATGATAGCATAATAGTAGAAAACCATACCAAGATCAAGAGAAATGCCAAGATAATCCACCACAAGAACTAGAAAGCATCATCCAAAACTAGCAATAGACTTCCATCAACCATTCACCAATAGATAACCATAAACAAGTGCACAAGAGATGAAAAGAGCCAAGTGTCATGCAAATTTCAGACCAAAGCCTCTCACAAGAGGGAGAGTTATGATTAAAATGAGATCTTATGATCTCTATTTATACAAAATGCATCTAACATAGCTTGTCCATAAATTAAGAAGTAAAACACAAGATTAGGGGTCAAAAACCCTAATCTTTCCCCCTTAACAAAGTAATACTAAAAAATTCACTTAAAATTTCACTTTTTGCACAAATAAAATCCTAATTTAGGAGGATGTCACCCCTTTAGGGGACGTTTTTCCACTTTGAGGAAGTCGTTGGTGTTGGAGAAGCATGGATAATCCTCCAAAGGCCACATGTCAAGCATCTCAACACTCTCATCATGGTGAAGACCCTCTCCTCCTCAAAACGTCCATGTGTCAAATAGTGGCACCTCACCACCATGCCCTAGCCCCAAAAGCATGACATCAAGTTAAAAAATAGGGCGTTTTTCCCCTCATGGGAAAAACATTTGGCAAGTGAGGGATGGGCTAGGTCATCCAAGTCTAATCTCTCTCATCCAACATGCGGGCCCTTGACATCCAACTTGTGGGCTTGTATCCCCATGGAAGCCCAAGCTAGGTTTGTTCTCCCAAAACTGTCCACCAACTAGGCCCTGCAAAGACAAATGAGCATGCCCTCCAAGGATATCAAGTCATAACATCATGATAAGTGAATCCAATCAATAAATAATCCATATAAGCATGTGCATCAAGAATCACTATATCATACAATTAACAACTCAAAGACACTATGCGACTTGTCAAGCTTAAATATGGGAGGGTAAACGATGTGTCCTATTGGGTAGATCTTTCCCTAGGTCAAGGAAAGTTTCCAAGAGAACCCTCTCTAAGCCATGTAAAGTGGATGAAGTGGTTGGGGTTAAGACTCAATAGGCATAGGGCTCATGACATACAAGGGGTCGTAGTGTCTCATTCATGGGTTCCTTTGTAGAGGGTGTGTGGTACCTTCATCCGCAATGCACTTTTTCCAAGCCCATCAATTTCCTTTTATCTTTCTTTCTTTATTTTATTTCAATATAGCATAAGGAGAGGTTGAAGGTCATTGCCCTGGTGTGGTGACCAGGTGGTGGCAATGTCACCCAAAAAAACCTAATGGAAATGAGAAGGTTGGCTCGTGATGAGACCCCCTTTCTCTCAACGATGCAAATGAGAGCCATTGCCTTGATTTGGTGACCAGATGATGAAAATGGCATACCACTAGATATCCATGGATGTGATAGGTCGGCTCATGATGAGACTTCCTATCCTTCAACTAACCTTTTAAGCATTCTTTATTATATTGTGGTTCCCCTTTATTCAAAGATAAGTGTTTCATTTCTTTATTGGGTGATCCCTGAGTGAAGCATGTGGAAGGTTCATATAAGGCTTTTATCTTTTACCCAACACCAACCCCTACGGGCCTTTAGCCCTTTCTTCCCATAGAATGAGGGACAACCCCTTCTTTGGTCAATACACCCTAAAATCCCAAGAGATAAGGAAATGAAGGGGAATAATGATGTAAAGTGGTAAGTATGGTTGGGAACGGTATGATGGATCATCAAGGTAGTTCCCATTAGCAAACCCATACCCAAGGAAAACAACTTACTAGGGCACAATGTCAACCACCAAGGTGAAGCAAGGAAAAAGGCATAATGTCCAAGCACATATCATGAAATCTAGAGCAATATAAAATACAACATAATCAAATGGATTACATATTGGAATGATTGTCACCATAATACTAACTAGTACCTCTTGGAGCAAGGCCCACTGCCTTTCGAAATCCAGCTGGTGTGGTGGATGCCATTTGAAAAAAAGTGACCGTCTGTGGTGGTGAGGGGGTTTTCCATCTGCGCAAAAGGGTATTGTTGGTCATGTAGTCTCTCGACACTCCATATCTGCAACTTGAAGGCCTCGAGACATAATCTCCTTAGTTATGCACAAAATGGGGATAACATCTGGATCCTACTTGGGGACACGTGCTCACCGTAGAGTGCATGAAAACCACAACATCTCCTAGTAGACTTGTGCCTGCAAGGAAACATCAAACCATCAAGTGAAGGATGGCCTACTCATCCTTGTTCTCATATGATCATAATCCAAACCAACTAAGCTAGAAAAAGAAAATTTTGACATTTTTTCAATAAATTCTAATCTAATCATGAAATCAATAGTGCAAGTAGAGAAAAATGAAAATGAAATGCATCTAAACTAGTGTGAGAAATCAAGATGAAAATGCATGGAATCAAAATGAATTACCTACTTACATGGGGCTTGGGCCCTGAAGAAGTCATATGATTTGGATGTAAGGTTGGAGAAGAGACCCATCTACTGGTAGTGACATCTTTCTCTCGTCTAATGTTGTCAGTTAGTACCTTTCTTTATCATACTTCTTCCTAATGATGTAAGGGCAAAGCCATGAATTGTTGTCTTTTTGGTAATATTTGGGCTTTCCCTTTGTTTTTTCCCACATGAGCACGCGACTTCCTTCATTGAAATCGATGCAAGGTGTATTCTCATTGTACAGAGGATTTTTGTGGACTATCTCTTTGACGATTCCTTCATGTTTCTCATCTTCTTCTTGCATAATATGGATAGATCACAGCTCCTTCTCGTGGTATTTTTCAATCTTCTTTTCATCTATCCATGGGAGAAACATATATATGGAATCTTGTTGTATGAAGGGTAACTCGGATGGATAATACTCAATAGCTTGTGGAGGCATAGCATAGTAGTGTTCACTGACATAGTTAGGGCCCCTCAGATCCATCACATGTGTATCTTTCTTTTCCTTGTTATGTAAGATCTCATATGTGCCATCACCCATGGGAATATAAGCATGTGTAAGGTTCATGCTAAGGAAACCTCCAAGGGTTGAAGACCAGGTCCTCGACAAGAGAATCCCACAAACATCAAGGACATCGATTACTAATATGTCCATGAAGACGTTGATATGTGGAAAATCTATCAAAAAGACCTCAACGTCTTCACATACTCCCAAGACCTCAACTCTTCTTGAATAAATGCCACAAACATTGTCATAAGGTCAAGTTGTCTTCAAACCAAGTTGTTTCATTACCTTCAAGGATATGACATTTGTTGAGGCCCCTGAATAAAGCATGCAGTTGTTCAAGCGGAGGCCATTCATGCCTAATGAAAGATAGAAGAGAGGTTTCTTGTCTCTTGGTCGATCAAGATACATAGTATTCAAAATGATGGGAGTGTTGAAATAATGTAACTGCAAAGAGTATTCTTATTATTATTGATATATTATTCATGGGATCAATCCCCATTGTGGATTGATCATGTCGGTTATTGTATTAGGACCAAATCCCCTTTTGCGGATTGGTCAACAGACAATTGTAATAGGCATAATAAGAAGTCAACCCCAGCAGTTATTATTGAGACCTAGAAATATAATAAAGGTGGGTTTACCCACCCAGAGTGAGAAGTCGGCCCTGCCAGTAAAGACACTTCACACGTGCCAGACTTGTATATATAGAGAGGCCAATGCCTCACTTTGACACACAACTCACTTGCTCATTCTGAGAGGCAAGTTTCGATTTACCAGTTGGAGAGAGAGAGAAGAGTGGTGCATCTTTTGGAGAGGAATTTCTGTATTGGTTTGAGTTATCTCTTGACATTGTATTGGCAATCTATAATAAGGAAGTTTTACTGGGTTTTCTTCCCCTAGAGGGTTTCCCAGGATAAACGTTGTGTCTCTTGTGAATGTGTATTTCTCAGTAATCTTGTTCTTATGTTGTTGTTATCTATTGAAATGCAAAGAACTATAATAATGGCATAAACATTAACATGGTATCAGAGCCAACCTGAAGGAAGCATATTTCGTAAGAGAAAAATGTCACTGTTGTCGTACCTGCAAATTAGGGTTTTTCAAAAGTGATGCTTTTCATCTCCAAAACCACCTAGAAAGTTGCACCCTCCCCCAAGGATCATTTTGGCACCTTCAACGCACCTTTTCCGTGGCTGGATCTCCCATAAAGTGAAACCCTAGTTTCACAAAGTACCAAAAGTACTAGAAAACCAGAGTACCAGAAGCAACAGAGTACCAGAGGTACCAGAAAACCAGAAGCACCAGTCCAGAAATCCATAGATCAATTTTGGAAAGGAAAAAGTTGGATTTTCTCAGATCCAAGTACACCAGGCTACGCCTCAGCCAAGCGCACCTCCTGGTAAGGTAAAAAATTGATTTTAAGCATTTTCATTTTTGGTCATTTTTCATAGCCCCAAGTACAAGATGTCTGCAAGCACAAAGCTTGTTGAGAAACTAGAAGGCATAGACAACTTTCGTTCCTGGAAGTATAGGATCGGTCTGATCCTTGCAGAGAATGACCTAGCAAGGTTCATCAAAGCAGAAGTGTCGGAACCTGAAGATGCCGTAGAAAAAGCAAAGCATCAAAAGGACTCAATCAGGGCTCAAAGAATCATTGCAGATTCAATCAAAGACCACCTGATCCCTTATGTATCATCCAAGAACACTCTGAAAGAGATGTTTGATTCTCTAAGAAAATTATATGAAGGAAAGAACATCAACTGAAAGATGAACCTAAGATCTCAATTGAAGAATACAAAGATGTAGAAAGGAGAAACGATTCAAGAATATTTCTCCAGAATATCAAAGATTAAAGAACAGTTAAAAGCGATTGGAGACACCATAGATGAAGACGAATTTGTAATGACGGCCCTAAATGGTCTTACAAGACCTTGGGATGCATTCATTCAAAAAATATGTGCCAAAGCCGTGAAGATTCAATTTGATAGCCTATGGGAAGAATGCATCCAAGAAGAGACAAGGGTAGCTAACTATGAAGCACTACTAGCAAGGGATGATGATCAAGCCCTAGATACTCATACAAAAGGAGGAAGGAAGAAACCCTACTTCAAAAGGGAAACTCATAGAGAGCCTCAACCATCAAACAAATTCAATAACAAAGAATCTCATCCAAGGAGATTTCAGAAGAAAGGACAATGCAAGGAAAGGGATCTCATATCCATACAATGCTATCATTGTGATAAGTTGGGACACAAGGTGAATTCTTGTCTAGTCATATGAGAAGAATACAAGAGGAAACATAAGAGGCAACATGTCCACATAGTCGAATATGAAGAGCCACCTACAAAGATGATCAAGGACCATGTCTTGATCTCGACCCTCTCAGGATCGGTAACACCTGGAAAGGACACATGGCTCATTGATAGTGGTGCATCAAAGCACATGACGAGTAAGAGAAGTACTTTCTCTTGTATTTCAGAAAAGAAGTTTTCTCAAAAAGTGACACTTGGAGATGATTACCAATATCCCATCAAGAGAGTGGGAGAATCAAACTACAAGCTAGATTCAGAAAACTCAATAAAAATGAAAGACGTACTCTATGTACCAGGCTTGAAGAAGAACTTACTTTCCATATCAGCTTTAGATAAGAAAGGCTATAGAGTTGCCTTTATAGATGGAGAAGTCCTTATGTGGGCTAGAGGAGAAACCATAAATGAAGCAATCGTCATTGGAAATGAAGAAAATGACTTATATAAGCTAAAGGGTCTCCCAGAGACTGCCATGACCCATGCCATTGAAAACTCCTGTGAACTTTGGCATAGATGATTATCCCACATCAACTACAAGGCGCTACCATACATATGCAAAGCTGTCACAGGTTTACTAGAACTCAAGGTTGATCAAGAAGGCATATGCAATGGATGTGCGCAAGGGAATAATATCAAGAACCCTTTTCCAAAGAGGGACAACAAAGCAGAAGGAGTACTGGAACTCATTCATTCAAACGTGTGTGGCCCAATGCCATCATCCTCCATTAGTGGGTATGTATACTATGTATCATTCATTGATGACTATTCTCGCAAGACCTGGATATATTTCTTGAAATCTAAAGATGAAGTATTCAACAAGTTCAAGGAATTCAAAGC
>JASDQU010104922.1:153763-174268 GCA_032191745.1 Picea mariana
GACATGCTGAGGAGTATTCTTTTCAAGAAACAATAGTGAAAACAGATCCTGTACTCCATTCTTCTTCTGCTGTACATCTTCCATCTTATTTGATCCAGAATGCTGAAAAGTTTAGGTTTCATTTGCCAGGCAGCGGTCTGTGCCATCGTGGCTAGCATTCTTTCCATGAATAAATATACAAAAATGGAGCTAATAGGTATGCAATACCATATGAAATGTATTAAGCCCATATAAGAAATTCCTGTTGCTGATTATATTAATTTATCCATTTAATAGATTGGAAATTTCATTCAAGTTCAGTTCAGCTTTGAGTGCAAGTGTTTCAGCCTACCAAAATTAGTTTGTAGGCTAGTGCGAATTGTATAACAAAATGACCGTGTCAGCCATTGCTGAAATGTACAAGGTGAATTCACTGATTACATATTGAGGCTAATTACCAAAGGTCGTCCTAACATTCTTCACTGGAAAAAGTTGAGTAAAGAGTTTGAGGTTATGTTGGCAAATCAAATGCAAGTACTCTTTATGTTTTGGTGTTCTATATTCTTGAGAAGACTGTATAGCATTGCACTGCATTTTGAGAACAACACATGGAAACCTTGTTAAAATTCCTCTACATAAAAAATTTAGTGCTGCAGTTGGCAGTCATCAAACTTTCCTGTCTGATTGAACAATGCAAATTTCTGGTTTGTTCACAGCTATTTGCAGATGATGTGACTTTATATCATTAACGTATGTTCTATTTAAAAGAGACTTCTACATTAATATTCCAAACATTTATAAGAATTTGTGGTAACACACCTTGTGCTTGATCTGGTTTATGGATGTTAGTATAATTAAAAGAGACTTCTACATGAATATTCCAAACATTTATAAGAATTTGTGGTAACATAACTTGTGCTTGATCTGGTTTATGGATGTTAGTATGAGTGTCCACGAATGCCCTTGTATTATGATTTTCTCCTGGTTCTGCATGCCTCTACCCAAGGTTGCAACCTCTAATTTTATAATGTGTTCATGATAATTCTCTTCTATGGTATACATGAATAATCCAAGAATTTACACAGTATCTATGTTTACTTGCCTTATTGTTTGTAATGTACTGTTCTGACAACCCACAACACAAATTTATATATAGCTAGATATTGCCAAGCAATGCAAGTGCAAATGCCTCATACTTAGGCTCTAGTTATATTTGGTGATACATCCATTATGCTAGGTACCTTGACTGAGGGGATAAGCCATGTCCAACACCAAACTTTCCATGTGGCAGTGGTCATATATGGTTACTGTCGTTTGATGTTCAATCTCATTATGCATGCATAAATCACACGTGGGACTACCTTACTGATAAATTGTGAAGCAAGAAATGCAGAGAGAAATAATAGAACAGAAAACAGTATATTAGAATATATGAAGAAGAGTACAAAACGAGTACATGAAGAAGATCATGAAGTAGTCATATGCAAAGGGAAATAGCTGAGCTAAATAGGCTCAAGCAAAACAAGAATAGAAAGTACAGCTGGCCAGGACAACTGCAGTGTACAGTCAGCCTGTTGAGGTTACATTATATTTAACACTCCCTCTTAAACTCAACAATTACAAACATCAGCACTGATTATGCCTAAGTGTTGTCTTTGAAAATCAAAAACCGATTTTCCCAGTGGCTTTGTAAAGATATCAAGAAGTTGATCTCGAGAACCACAGAATTGTAGTACAATATCACCATTATTGACTAGCTCGCGTATGAAATGAAAACGAGTGTCAATGTGTTTGCTTTTCTTGTGAAACACATGATTTTTGGATAGAGCAATTGCTGAAGTATTGTCATAGAAAATAAGAGTTGGATCCTTTTCTGTATGTGACATATCTTTCAATATTCTTCTCAGCCACACAGCTTGATAGGAAGCTGAGGTAGCAGCGACATACTCTGCCTCTGTAGAAGATATTGAAACAATTGGCTGTTTCTTTGATGCCCATGAGATCAGGTTCGTGCCCAGTTGAAAAACATGTCCAGATGTGCTTTTCCTGTCATCTAGGCTGCCTGCAAAATCACTGTCTATGTAACTAGAAAGTTGATTACTATCAGGTTTAGTGTACCATAAGCCAAAATTGAGAGTTCCTGCAACATATCTCAAAATTCGTTTCGCCATTTTCCAATGAGAATCTTTTGGGGATTCCATGAATCTGGAAACAAGGTTGGCTGCATACATAATGTCAGGCCTAGTTGTTGTAAGATACAACAAACTGCCTACTAAGCTTTTGTACAGAGTAGGGTCCACTATAGGGCCTTCATTTTTCTTGCTCAATTTTGTGCCTAGGGGTATAGGGGTTTCTGCTGGATTGCATTCTTCCATGCGAAATATTTTGATGATGTATGTTGCATACTTTTTTTGAAAGACAAAGATGCCTTTGGTTGATTGATCAACCTCAATCCCTAAAAAATATTTCATTATGCCAAGATCTGTCATCTCAAACTCAGATTGCATGGCATGTTTAAAATTTGTTAACTCAAGATTTCCCATATAGATCATGTCATCAACATATAAACATATGATCAAAATTTTATCATGCTGATCTATTTTGGTGTAAAGAGTTGGCTCATTTTGACTTTTACTGAAACCACTTTGGATCAGGTAAGTGTCAATTCTGCTGTACCAAGCTCTTGGAGCTTGCTTTAAGCCATACAAGGCTTTCTTCAACCGATATACTTTGGCTGGCTTCTCTTGGACTTCAAATCCAGGTGGTTGATCGACATGAACTTCTTCTTCTAAGAAACCATTCAGGAATGTTGACTTGACATCCATCTGGTATACTTGCCATTTGTGTTGGGCTGCTATGGCCAATAGAGTCCTTACAGTGTCTAATCTTGCTACTGGAGCAAAAGTTTCACCATAATCAATACCAGGTTGTTGTGAGAATCCTTTGGCAACAAGTCTTTCCTTGTGTTTTTCAATCTGCCCTTTTTCATTGAGTTTAGTTTTGTAAACCCACTTGACACCAATACTCTTCTTGTGACTTGGAAAATCAACAAGATCCCATGTCTTGTTCTTCTCAATGGAGTCAATTTCTTGGTTCATGGCTTGAACCCAATGTGGCTCCTTAGCTGCTTCCTTAAAAGATGTAGGTTGACATGACATTAAAGCAAAAATGTTGTGTTGTTCAAAGTCATCCAACTGCTGATGGATTTCTCTCAAAATTCGAGTTCTCTGATTTTGTGGTTCAGAGAATGATTCTCTGTTGGAAGTTGAGGTATCCTGAGAATTTTTAGGTTGTCTTTGTACTTGCAATCTTGGAAGAATAGTTTGAGGTACTTGTTGTCCTGAATTTTCTGCGTTTTCAGAACTTAGAGCTAGTTGAAAGACGTCTCGGTTTTCTGGTTCTTAGAGCTGCGTGAGGGTATCCGAAATCAGACGCAAAGGATAATGGAATGAGGAGCGACCCCCTCCATGGCTGACTTCTGCAGTTTTTTTTTAACTTCATGTGCCTGGGTCGACACATGTCACCCTTGAAGCTGCATGCACTCCATCAGCATGTGTTCCTCTCCATGAACTTAAGACACAACATATATTTCACATGGCTTTTGGAATAATATTAAAATATTATTCCCAAGGTCCTAAGCCCCTAGGCTCAACACTTAGCCTCTCTTTCCAACCTTCCAGCCCCCAATCCCTTACCCAATCTGTGGAAGCTTAGTCCCCCATCACTCATTCATCGTGGTCGGTCTGCACGCAATGGTGTTTATATTTTTATTAATTTTCTGTATGATTACATATACAAAAGCAGGCTCCCAGCCTTAACACTTAGGCTCTCCGGCCTAATAACACATAAGCCCACCAGCTTATATAAACTTGGCTCACCAGCCTATAAAACATAATTAAAATTCATAATGCAAGCTCTATACTTCATAGACATGATTTACAATAGGGCTCGGCCTTGGAGACATTACAATCCCCTCCCCTTATTTTGCATTGTCCTCAGTGCAATTTTACACTGCATCTGCAAGCTTTTGAAAATTTTAAAAAAGATGCGGGTACTCTACCCGCATAACATCTTCATGCTCCCATGTCACGTCCTCAGGACCGTACCAGGTCCACTGGACCTTTACAAGCCCTATAGCTCAATTCCGAAGCTGTTTGCTTTTCCTGTCCAATATGCGCACATGATGCACTTGCAAGACACCTTCTTGTTCCACCTGAATCACATTCCAATTGATAACATGATTAGCATCTGGTATATATTTATTAAGCAATGAAACATGAAACAAATTATGTATAGTCATAGATGCAGGTAATGCAAGCATATATGCAACTGGCCCAATCCTTTCCAAGATTTCAAATGGCCCACAAAATTTGGTTGCCAACTTGGCACAACTTCCCAGCTTCAGGGAACTCTTGTTAGCTTTCACTTTCAGGAAAACATGATCACCCACTTTGAACTCTTTGTGGGTTCTGTTCTTATTAGCATAAATTTTCTGCCTGTCCTGGGTAGCTTTCAAATTCTGCTTAATTTTTATCATTTGGTCCTCCATCTCCTTGAGCAACTCTAGCCCAACTACTGCTCTATCAGCTGGATTATCCCAACTCACTGGAGTATTGCACTTTATTCCATAAAGTGCTTCAAATGGGCTCATCTTCAACGATGCATGATACCCATTGTTGTAGGTGAATTCTACCAAGTGTAGGTAGTCTTCCCATTTTGATGGTTTGTCCATCACATACATTCTCAGTATGTCTTCTATTACTCTGTTCACTCTCTCTGTCTGTCCATCAGACTCGGGATGATAAGATGTACTAAAGTTCATATTCGTTCTGAATCCTTTCCAGAAATTCAAGGTGAATTTCGAGTCTCTTTCAGACACAATCGTTTTAGGAATTTTGTGCAATCGTTCCACTTCCTTTATGAAAATATCAGCAACATTTGCTGCCTTGTGAGTAGTTTTCAGTGGAATAAAATGGGCATCTTTTGTAAGATTGTCCACCACCACCATGATCGAATCATGTAGCTTGCTTGTTCTGGGAAATCCTGTAATAAAATCCATTATCACCACTTCCCACTTCTACTCAGGAATGGGTAAGGGTTGCAGCAACCCTGCTGGGTGCCTATGCTCAACTTTAACTTTCTGGCACTCCATACATTTGGTGATGTATTCAACGATCTCTCTCTTCATACCCAGCCAAAAGTAATGGCTCTTGACCGCTGCTACTATTTTCTGATATCCAGGGTGCCCTGCATAAGGCACATTATGCATCTCCTACAAAATCATCTGTTTCAAGCACTGGACATTGGGTACAATTTTTTTTTTTCTTGTACAGCAGTATTCCATCGGTTTCCAATTTATAAATTTCCATCTTTTGTGGCATCTTACCCTGCTATAGCTTAGCTACCAATTCTATGTACTGTAGATCTACATTTGCAGCCTCCTTAATTCTGCTTTTAATATCAATCCGAGACATGCTAATGGCTGTAGCATGTAATTCATGCACCCTCCTGCTGAGTGCATCAACCACTTTATTCTCCTTTCCTTTGATATGCTTGATCTCAAAGTCGTACTCACACAGAAATTCCAGCCACCTACTTTATCTAGCATTTAAGGTTGGCTGATCAAACAAATATTTCAGACCATTATGGTCTGTTCTGAGTTCAAACCTCCTTCCCATGAGGTAATGCCTCCATTTCCTCAGAGCATGAACGATTGCTGCCAACTCCAAATTGTGAGTGGCATAATTCTTTTCGTGCTCTTTCAGCTTCCTGGACTCATAACAGATTACAAATCCATTCTGACTGAGAACTCCTCCCAACCCTTCTTTACACGCATCTGTGCACACCACAAAATCCACATTTGGATCTGCAATCCTCAAGATTGGAGCACTGGTTAACAACTGCTTCAATCGCTAGAAACTTTTCTCACACTCTTTAGTCCACTGAAACTTTTCCTCCTTCCTTTGCAAGGAAGTGATAGGGTGAGCTATCTTTGAGAACCCTGCGATAAACCTTCTTTAATAGCCTGCTAGACCCATAAAGGATCTAACTTCCGCCGCATTCCTTGGCGCTCACCATTCTCTGATGGCCTCAACCTTCTCAGGATCCACGAAAATCCCTTCTTCTGAAATAATGTGCCCCAAGTAATGGATCTACCTTTGATAAAATGAGGATTTGCTCAACTTGGCATACAGCTGGTGTTCTCTCAACACTTGCAGCACCATCCTCAGGTGTTGTTCATGCTCTTCCTCTAACTTGGAATACACCAAAATGTCATCCAGGAAGACTATGAAAAACTTGTCTAGATAGTCCCTGAATACACCATTCATCAAGCACATAAAAACAACAGGTGTGTTCGACAGCCCAAACGGTACCACTGTGAACTCGTAATGACCATACCTTGTTCTAAAGGCAGTCTTGCTGATGTCTTCATCCTTTATTTTTACCTGGTGATATCCCGATCTGAGATCTATCTTCGAAAATATTTTCGTACCTTTCAATTGATCGAAAAGATCGTCGATCATCGACAGAGGATACTTGTTCTTGACAGTTACTTTGTTCAACTTTCTGAAATCAATGCACAGCCTCAACGTCCTGTCCTTCTTCTTCACGAATAGGACTGGGGCACCCCAAGGTGACACGCTTGGGCGAATGTACCCCTTCTTTAGAATATCTTCAAGCTGCAATTGCCACTCTTTCAGCTCTAGCGTACTCATTCTATAAGGAGCTTTCGACACTGGAGCTGCTCCAGGCATCAAATTTATAGAGAAATCGATATCTCTCTTCGGAGGTAGTCTGGGTAGCTCCTAAAATATGTCTTCAAACTCTATTAGTACTGCATGGTCTCCAATCTTTGAGACTTCATCTCTAGATGCTTCCTCCACACGGGCTGCAAACAATTGACAACCTTTTATGTAGCACTTTTTCAACTACATTGTTGAGATTTCTCTAACAACCACAACTCTGGGAATTCCTTGGACTGTTTTCCGATTCCCCTCCTCATTTAGGCATGTAAATTCCTTGTTACGGCAGTCTAGGAGGGCATGGTGCTGGTCCAACCAGTCCATCCCAATTAAACAGTCATAAGAGCATAAAGGCAGAATATTCAATTTAGCCTTCGTGCTCAATCCCTTCATGTCCACCGGATAGGACTTAACCAACTCAGTGACTTTCCTCTTGGTTCCTGTAGCCAACTGCACTAACCAAGACTTTTCATGTTTCCTTCTTGATAAATGCAAACTTTCCACCGCCCTAGGATCTACATAACTATGGCTAGCCCCTGAATCAATTAAAATAATAAATGGTTGGTTGTTAATCATACCTTCCACTTCAATCATGTGCGACTGAAATTCAGCTTGCTTGTTGTCCAGGGCCGCATAGATCCTTGGCATTCTACTGCCCATGTCCTCCACTGTTTCAGCTTGTTGAACATTATGGACATCTCTTGCTTTGCCATTTTTATGGGGACAATCTCTGTACTTGTGGTTCTCTTTACAACCCCAACACTGAATGGGCATCTGTCTAGGCCTTTGTTCCCCCACTTCAGCCATTCTTGGCTCTCTAAACGATGGATGTCCTTGAGGACTATTTATGAAAAATGGAGGTTTGTTTCCCTTCTACCTCTGTTCTTTCTTAAACTTCTTCTGGTCATCCTAAGCCTTTCGAAAGGTAGACTTTTATCTTTGCTACTCATATAAGCATTTCACTCTTCTTATTGTTTCTTCCATAGTTTTAGGATCATCATACTGAATCTTGTCACCAATGGGAGGTGGCAGTCCACTCAGATACCTCTGAATCTTGACAGCCTCATCTTTGATGAATGGAACATACTTCAGTGATTCCAAAAACCTTCGTTCATATTCATCAATGGTCATGCTGCCCAGCTTGAGTTCGAAGAACTCTTTCATCTTTCTGTCATAGTATCTTTTAGTCAAGTATTTCCTCTCGAAATACCTCTTGAATTCCTTCCATGTGATATCTTTCTCTCTAACGTGATGCACCTGCACAAGCTGATCCCACCACATGGATGCTTTTCCTTTTAGTTGATACATCGAAATTCTTCCTTCTCCATGAGAGGAATAATTTTGTAGTTGGAAATATTTCCTCATGCCAAGCAACCATGTTTCAGCATCTTCCTCCTTATGTTCTCCATCAAACGTAGGAGGCTTAATCTTGTTCATCTCTCATTTCAATTCATCCACTCCAGATCTTTAGTGTTTTTTGGTAGGGGATGGGCTTGAACTACTGTGTGCTTCTTTATTAGAATGCTTTGGGGAGCAACGAAGATGTATGCTACCACTCCTCGATCTTCTTTTTCTCTCAGGGGTCCTGCGACTCCCTGTTTTTCTTTTGTCACTCTCCTTTTCCAATTTCCATTCTATTCTTTCCAGGATCTTCAACATCTTTAAGTTGAATTCACCCTGTCGATCCCTGACTCTCATGAGCTTTCGACTATCAGCTCGGTGAGCCTGGGCATCCTTCTGCAATCTTTCAATGATTTTCATCACATGCCCTTCCTTATCCAATTCTCTTCCATGCCCATAGGAGTTCGATCCTTCGATTCCCAAGTTGACATCCCTTCTCTTTTGTTCTTTGAATTGGAGGCAATATGCACCTCTTCCATTTCTATACTCAGCGTCGATTTGCGGCTGTCCTGGCACTCGTTAAACTCTTCACACACAACATGCATTCAACCGAAGTTTGTTAGGCCTTAAACTCTTAATAAAACTACAACATTCATAAACCAACGCGAATAAGAAAACATTTTGATTCCACAAATTTTCTGAGCTCTGTTTGGCTCTGCAATTTCCGGCGATAGCCCCCGTTTTCTTAGTCCCCAACCCATGCGTCCACGAGCCGTGATCAAACGCTAAACTTCTAGGTGCTACAAGGCTCTCCAAACGAAACTTCAGGTTTTGGGATTTCGGGGCTTTGGGGTTTTGGGTTTCAGGGTTTTGGTCCAGGAGATTCTCGCACTCGCTTCCCTCTCCAACTCGCAACTTCCAAAAATTTGATTTCCTTACCCTCCAGGCCCACAGCACATTTGTCGCCCACCAAGGTAGTGACACATGGTTTCCTTAAGAAGGTCCACCTCACTCCCAACGATGTCAGGGGACCCCACTACTTTTGCTTTTCGTTTCAGAGTATCGGGCATCAGAAGTTCATGCATCTACACATCTTGAACTTCTGTTTGCCAAAATTCTGAAATTACGGTCTATTCATCTACTTGATCCAATGGTCAAGTTCCTCTCCTACGATCTATGGTGTAGATTGTTTCAGGATTTCAGGGTTTCGGGTTTTCGGTAACCGGTAGTTCACGATGCAGCGACTCCAAATCTCTTGTCACTTCCATCCCCGAATTCCGATACACGAGTTCTTGTACGAGATCCAACAATCCTTGATGATTTGGATCTAACAATCCAGATCTCTCGTATGCTTACACCTATCAAAGCTCTTCAACCCTAACTTCCTCACTAGTTGGCTGGATCCGACGGTTCATGGGATTTCGACACTTCTTTCTGGAAGTGCTCCACCATCCGATTCTACCCTTGTTAATCGCTTTCGCGATTCAGGACTTGGAGTGACCAAGAATTTGGCCTACGCTCTAAGTTCACGATCCATGAATTCATTAAATGATCCAACGGTTCAAACCAACCATGATCAACGACCCACATTTATTCTGGATCCTAGGATGGTGAGTTTCTCCATCCACTAACCACCTTGCAACTTCTGGCCATCTTACGGCCCTCGCGATTTCGCAAGTTCTCCACAGAGAATTCTGACCATCCAACTCTGCTTCTCAAGGACTTCTGGCCAATGACTTGGTACCCTTCTTCTGAACCTTCATATACTTGATCCAACACTTATGGTGTGGAGTTATCTCTCTCCCTATGGCCATATACCACACCGGCTGTAGTTTTATAATACCACTACACCTCCTGAGCTTTGTAACATGGTCAAGTAGTCTGTTGACACTCAGAAACATTATGAGGTCTGAAATTAGTCCTCCAGACACAATTTATTCTCAAAACCTCGATCCAAAGACCACTTATCCGGTCCATCCAGGCTCAGTGTTGAAACTAGGCTCTAATACCATACTGTAACGTCCTTGGTCGTCATCCCACTGGCCGGGAAAACGCTACTGTGTGGAACAACATCATTCTCATACTTAATTAATAACATGCATTTAAGTCATATTAAACACATTTAACTCAGAGTAAGCACAAGATTATTGCTAACATAAATAATCCCTGTCATTAACAATAATTCATATGCACAACAGAATACATGATACATATAAGCATCACATGCATGCAAAACATAATATTAAGCATAAGCTGATACTTATCTTTGAAACCATGGTAATTCCACCAACCAAGTGCAGGCCTTCCACGAACCTCCTAGCCTTAGACCACGCTACTCATCATGCTTAGTAGTGGGTCACCCCCGAGCTAGGACTAAGCTCCACCCAAGGCAAGGAACCTAGTCTAGGCTGAGGTTATAGAGAAAACTACACAGAATAACCGGAAGGATTCTTCCCAGGATGCCTTCTTACACCCACTACTCACGGACTCTCATTCCCCACATGTCTGTTCCGCCCGGGAGTATACACCTTCACAAGCACAGTCCATCAGTGCTTCACCTCCCTCTTTGGGTCTCAGTAACAGGCCAAATCAGGAAGTCTTAGAGCTCTGTAGCTGGTGCTGGACTCTCTCTGGAAGAATACCACTTCCCAACAGACTCCTTCACCTGGAAATAGCTTCTCACAGGCCTGACAGACTGCCTCTTCAACTAAGGGCCTTAAAACTCGATTATTTAGCCCCTTCCGACTCAATTCCCACACAGTGAGGATAACCACAACACAACCCCACTCAGGAAAACAAAAAACAACAACCTACAGACAGATCGGGTACAGATTCAACTCTGCAATGGAAGATAGACTGGGTTTTGGAACTCACAAGTCGACTTTCCCCTTTTGACCAGTTCTCTCAATGTTGCATAGGTATGTCAAGGGCAGACGCAGACCAATAATGGAATCAGATGGATGATGTTTTGGTCTTTAGGAAGACGTCTTGGTTTTCTGGTTCTTAGAGCTACGTGAGGGTATCCGAAATCAGACGCAAAGGATGATGGAATGAGGAGTGACCCCCTCCACGGCTGACTTCTATAGTTTTTTTTTAACTGCATGTGCTTGGGTCGACACATGTCACCCATGAAGTTGCATGCACTCCATCAGCATGCGTTTCTCTCCAGGAACTTAGGACACAACATATACTTCACATGGATTTTGGAATAATATTAAAATATTATTCCCAAGGACCTAAGCCCCTAGGCTCAACACTTAGCCTCTCTTTCCAACCTTCCAACCTCCAATCCCTTACCCAATCTGTGGAAGCTTAGTCCCCCATCACTCATTCATCGTGGTCGGTCTGCTCGCAATGGTGTTTATATTTTTATTAATGTTCTGCATGATTACATATACAAAAGCAGGCTCCTGGCCTTAACACTTAGGCTCTCCGACCTAATAACACATAAGCCCACCAGCTTATATAAACTTGGCTCACCAGCCTATAAAACATAATTACAATTCATAATGCAAGCTCTATACTTCATAGACATGATTTACAATAGGGCTCGGCCTTGGGGACATTACACTTGGAACAATAGGGCTAAAATAATCTCAACAAGATCTTAATGAAAATTACATGAACTAAAATAAATTACATCTACTTTTAAAAAGTAGGATTTTCTCTCCTTTGGACTTGAAATGTTACAAGATGACTGAAGATTTCTGGAGAAAGAACTGCTTAGACCCAAATCTTTTTGTTTTCCATACATTCATGGAAGATTTGATGGAAATAATCGAAAATAAGAAGATGTAGAGAGACAAGTTTTAGCAGGTCAGTCCACCAAATCTTGGAAAGATCGATCTTTTCTTCTTCCAAACTCTTCACCATTGTAGAAACTTATAACTGTCAACCTCTTGATAGTTCATTTTCTTTCCCTTTTAAAATTTTCTCTCAATGCTCTTGATGTAGTTAGGGTTTGTCTTTCTAAAAATTTCCATGATTATTTTTTGGAGCAAACCAATTTTAATTTTTAATTTATTGAATTCTAATTAATGAATTTATGTCATTGAAATTCGTGGCTCCAAGTAGGGCCTACTTATTCCTTTAATAAACTTTATTTTCAAGTTGACTGCCTTTAACAAAAGTGGACTGTGTTTTAAGTTTTTGAGCATGATTTTTGATCTCTAATCTATGGAATCCATTCTAAGAGCAATATTCATCATCTTATTTTCCCAAGGAGTCCTGAGCACAATTTGAAGTTCTGGATCTCAAGTTATAAGCTGGGGAAGTTGAGGTTCCATGCAAATTTATCAGCAAACCATGAAAACATAGCTAACTATTCTTTCAATTTCTGAGATATTTATGACCAATTTCACCTCTTGAAACATGTTCCATCATCTTCCTCATCGAATTAAATTTCCAACGAGTTATAGTTTGTCCAAAACCGATGTCCGAATCTTGATTTATGACCTCCATAAGTTCACTGCTCAACAGTGGTCCATCCAATTTCGTGGATCAATCCTAGCCATTGATTAAAATTCGCCTCTTTAAAATATTCCATCCCACATGCATTGTGGAGATGATAAGTTTAGTGTTTATAATGAAAAGTTTACCACAGTCCTCATGTGGAACAAAGGAGATTATAGAGACTTTGGTGTAGGTTCATTACTTATGAAATTTCATAAATTAATAAATTTTTTGAAGCCCAATCAACACCCAGTGGTCACCCAATAAGCATCTAGTCAGTGCCCAACCATCACAAGTCAATGCCCAGTCATAGCCCACATGTCACAGTCTAATAGGATGCCACATGTTATATTGTAATTAGTTGTCGCATGTTGAAGTCTAATTGGTTGCCACATGTCATAGTTGGATAGGGTGCCATGTGTCATGATGTGGTTGGATGAATGGAAACTTAGGAAAAATGGTTAAGTGTAGGAGAATATGGAGAAGGACAAGAGGATAAGTGAGGGAATTTTGATAGAGGTGAGGGAATGCAGTGTGGGGTGAGAGAATGTGGGGGTGAAAGAAAAAGGAGTGTGGGTCCACAAGGGGTGTAGGTACGAAAGAGGAAACTCAGACGAAGGAAAATGAGAGAGGGAGTAAGGGAATGCAGTGAGAGGGTAAGGGAATGCAATAGTGAGAGGGGGAAAAAGAGTGTATGGTGCCACAATAGAGGAGTGAGGAGGATGGGAAAAATGGTTAAGTATGGGTGAGTGTAAGACACCCAACCCCCTAAGTACCCTTTTAAGGGATGGGGTGGTAAAATTTCACTTTTTCTCAATCATCTCAATACCTCTTCTTGAGGGAACCATTGTCTTCTACTCATCAAGATATTCCCAATGACTATCACCATGCTTCAAACCGAGCTCTGAATTAAAATTTATGGTATTTCAAATTTCTTGGCCCTCATTGGCAAAGTGCCACTGCACTGCATTGTGGCTGCCTAGCCCATGTGTCATCTGATGTGGCACAGTCGTGGCTTCGATGTGGTGCTTTCCATATGGCTTACCGACCCACGGTTTCGCCTCTACGGAACCTCTCGTTGTCATTGTCGAGAATTTCATTCCCATGGGTTGTAAAGACCCCAACCAAAAGTTCCAACGACGATCCATTAATTGGACCCATCCTATATCTGACGGTCCTCAGGCCGAGCATCCAACGACCCTAAGTGAGTCAGCAAATCTACTTGTGTGATAATTAACTCTCCTCCCATTTGACGTTCCTCGATTTAAAGATCCTCGCATCGATCATTCAATGGCTTCGATTGTGTCGATGCCTCTAAAGTACTCGACGTTTAATGTTTGTTATAGCGCAAGTTGTAGATTGGGAAAATCCCGACCCAACCACAAGGAAAGTGTTGCAACTTGGGAATCCTACACCCAATGTCATCTTGATGTAGGTCCCGCACTTCAAGGGTCATTAGGTCACTCTAGGGAGGTGATCCTGGTGACCCTAGGGGGATTGAGATGGAGATGGAGGGAAATGGAAGTGAATCCCCTAGAGGTCAAGTCTAAGTGGAACTAAAGGTAGGGAGATATGTCTTGCAAGTCAAGTAATTGTTGCTCCACAGGTATAGTACTTCTCTGGGTGATTGTACCTACCTGAGACACAAGAAAATACACTTTGCATTGATAGATGTTAGTTGGATCAGCAAGTTAAGCTTGTTGTCCCTAATTTGCAGCAGTGGATATCAGTTTATATCATCAAATAAAACATCTAAAATCAACAAATAAATATCTAGACTAGTTAGGTAAATCGACATCAAATTTAGCAATGAATATATGCTAAAAATTGGCACTTAGGAAGCAAGATAAGATGGTTGTTGTAAACATGTATTTTCTGCAGAAAATTGTAGTCTTATTGTTGTATCATTTAGTGCCATGCAACAACAAAATCAACCATGGAAAAGTACCAAGAACTAGCTCAAAATATGTGCCCTAGTTAGTAGAGAAAATTAACAAAGTTTAGGAGTTAGTCTAGGGTTAGTTTAAGAGTTATGAGGGTGTTAATAGCTAGGGTTATGCAACCCTAATGGATGTAGATTAAAGTTTGTAACAAGAAGCAAGGTAATGGGAGAGAGGGGATTCCCTAGTAAGGGAAGACTCCTATCAATGATACAAACCAACTTCAAGCAAGAAACCTTTCAAAAGATCAAAAATTGTGTTTCCCAAGGCAATGATTTTATATCTCCAATGTAAGAAAATATGACTAGTTTCTTTACTATTGGGTTAATGGAGTCAAATAAACAATATATAGAGAAGCTACCTCCTTGGGGGTGTAAGCCCTTTTACTTCCCAAAGCAATTTTCTCTAGCTAGAGTTTAGGCTAAGAGGGTGTATGTTCTTATACTTCTCTTAGCAACCTTATATAATCAATGAGATGAAGCAATAAAATGATGAAGACTATGGTGGGGGTGTATGACCTTATACTTCCCACCTAGCTCCTAGCATAACAATATTTGCCTTGAAAAAATGATAGCATAATAGTAGAAAACCATACCAAGATCAAGAGAAATGCCAAGATAATCCACCATAAGAACTAGAAAGCATCATCCAAAACTAGCGATAGACTTCCATCAACCATTCACCAATAGATAACCATAAACAAGTGCACAAGAGATGAAAAGAGCCAAGTGTTGTGCAAATTTCAGACCAAAGCCTCTCACAAGAGGGAGAGTTATGATTAAAATGAGATCTTATGATCTCTATTTATACAAAATGCATCTAACATAGCTTATCCATAAATTGAGGAGTAAAACACAAGATTAGGGGTCAAAAACCCTAATCTTTCCCCCTTAACAAAGTAAAACTAAAAAATTCACTTAAAATTTCACGTTTTGCACAAATAAAATCCTAATTTAGGAGGATGTCACCCCTTTAGGGGACGTTTTTCCACTTTGAGGAAGTCGTTGGTGTTGGAGAAGCATGGATAGGCCTCCAAAGGCCACATGTCAAGCATCTCAACACTCTCATCATGATGAAGACCCTCTCCTCCTCAAAACTTCCATGTGTCAAATAGTGGCACCTCACCACCATGCCCTAGCCCCAAAAGCATGACGTCAAGCTAAAAAATAGGAAGTTTTTCCCCTCGTGGGAAAATCATTTGGAAAGTGAGGGATGGGCTAGGTCATCCAAGTCTGATCTCTCTCATCCGGCATGCGGGCCCTTGACATCCAACTTGTGGGCTTGTATCCCCATGGAAGCCCAAGCTAGGCTTGTTCTCCCAAAACTATCCACCAACTAGGCCCTGCAAAGAAAAATGAGCACGCCCTCCAAGGATCTCAAGTCATAACATCATGATAAGTGAATCCAATCAATAAATAATCCATCCAAGCATGTGCATCAAGGATCACTATATCATACAATTAACAACTCAAAGACACTATGCGACTTGTCAAGCTTAAATATGGGAGGGTAAACGAGGTGTCCTATTGGATAGATCTTTCTCTAGGTCAAGGAAAGTTTCCAAGAGAACCCTCTCTAAGCCATGTAAAGTGGATGAAGTGGTTGGGGTTAAGACTCAATGGGCATAGGGATCATGCCATACAAGGGTCGTAGTGTCTCATTCATGGGTGCCTTTGTAGAGCATGTGTTGTACCTTCATTCGAGATGCACTTTTTCCAAGCCCATCAATTTCCTTTTATCTTTATTTCTTTATTTTATTTCAATATAGCATAAGGAGAGGTTGAAGGTCATTGCCCTAGCGTGGTGACCAGGTTGTGGCAATGTCACCCAAAAAAAGCTAATGGAAATGAGAAGGTTGGCTCGTGATGAGACCCCCTTTCTCTCAATGATGCAAATGAGAGCCATTGCCTTGATTTGGTGACCAGATGATGAAAATGGCATACCACTAGATATCCATGGATGTGATAGTTCGGCTCATGATCAGACCTCATATCCTTCAACTAACCTTTTAAGCATTCTTTATTATATTTTGGTTCCCCTTTATTCAAATATAAGTGTTTCATTTCTTTATTGGGTGATCCCTGAGTGAAGCATGTGGAAGGTTTATATAAGGCTTTTATCTTTTACCCAACACCAACCCCTACAGGCCTTTATCCCTTTCTTCCCATAGAATGAGGGACAACCCCTTCTTGGGTCAATACACTCTAAAATCCCAAGAGATAAGGAAATGAAGGGGAATAATGATGGAAAGTGGTAAGTATGGTTGGGAACGGTATGATGGATCATCAAGGTAGTTCCCAGTAGCAAACCCATACCCAAGGAAAACAACTTACTAGGGTACAATGTCAACCACCAAGGTGAAGCAAGGAATATGGCATAATGTCCAAGCACATATCATGAAATCTAGAGCAATATAAGATACAACATAATCAAATGGCTTAAATATTGAAATGATGGTCACCATAATACTGACTTGTACCTCATGGATCAAGGCCCACTGCCTTCCAGAATCTAGCTGGTGTGGTGGATGCCATCTGCAAAAATGTGACCGTTTGTGGTGGTGAGGAGGTTTTCCATCTGCGCAAAAGGGTATTGTTGGTCATGTAGTCTCTCGACACTCCATATCTGCAACCTAAAGGCCTCGACACATGATCTCCTTAGTTATCCACAAAATGGGGATAACATCTGGATCCTACTTGGGGACACATGCTCACCGTAGAGTGCATGAGAACCACAACATCTCCTGGTAGACTTGTGCCTGCAAGGAAACATCAAACCGTCAAGTGAAGGATGGCCTACTCATCCTTGTTCTCATATGATCATAATCCAAACCAACTAAGCTAGAAAAAGAAAATTTTGACATTTTTTCAATAAATTCTAAGCTAATCATGAAATCAATAGTGCAAGTAGAGAAAAATGAAAATGAAATGCATCTAAACTAGTGTGAGCAATCAAGATGAAAATGCATGGAATCAAAATGAATTACCTACTTACATGGGGCATGGGCCCTGAAGAAGTCATATGATCTGGATGTGAGGTTGGAGAAGAGACCCATCTACTGGTAGTGACATCTTTCTCACGTCTAATGTTGTCAGTTAGTACCTTTCATTGTCATATTTCTTCCTAATGATGTAAGGGCCAAGCCATGAATTGTTGTCTTTTTGGTCATATTTGGGCTTGCCCTTTGTTTTGTTCCACATGAGCACAAGACTTCCTTCATTGAAATCGATGCAAGGTGTATTATCATTGTACAAAGGATTTGTGTGGACTATCTCTTTGATGATTCCTTCATGTTTGTCATCTTCTTCTTGCATAATATGGATAGATCCGAGCTCCTTCCCGTGGTATTTTGCAGTATTCTTTTCATCTGTCCATGGGAGAAACATATCTATGGAATCTTCTTGTATGAAGGGTAACTCAGATGGATAATACTCAATAGCTTGTGGAGGCATAGCATAGTAGTGTTCACTGACATAGTTAGGGCCCCTTAGATCCATCACATGTGTATCTTTCTTTTCCTTGTTATGTAAGATCTCATATGTGACATCACCCATGGGAATATAAGAATGTGTAAGGTTCATGCTAAGGAAACCTCCAAGGGTTGAGGACCAAGTCCTCAACAAGAGAATCCCCTAGGCATCAAGGACATCGATTACTAATATGTCCATGAAGATGTTGATATGTGGAAAATCTATCAAAAAGACCTCAACGTCTTCACATACTCCTGAGACCTCAACTCTTCTTGAATAAATGCCACAAACATTGCCATAAGGTCAAGTTGTCTTCAAACCAAGTTGTTTCATTACCTTCAAGGATATGGAATTTGTTGAGGCCCTTGAATCAAGCATGCAGTTGTTCAAGCAGAGGCCATTCGTGCCTAATGAAAGATAGAAGGGAGGTTTCTTGTCTCTTGGTCGATCAAGATACATAGTATTCAAAACGATGGGAGGATCCTCCTTCTTGGCTGGCACCTGTAATATCCTCAAAATTTCCCTTTTTACAGAAAGGATATTACAAATCTCTATCACTGGGATTGTCTTATTTAGTTTTCCAAACATGTTTGCAACATATATATTCAATTGAATCTCATGTGCAAGAGTTGGCTTAGGAAGCAACTCACATACCGATGGTGGAGGTGGTGGAGCCACCTTCTTTGCTGGTGGAAGAGGAATATCAAGCTATGATGGAGGGGCTGAAGCAATTTTTCTTATGTAGGTTAGAATTTCCCTCCTCCTCAATTCCTTCTTCTGATCATCTGTCAATTTACTTAAGGCCCAGAGTCTCCCCTCTCTTTCACCTATTCTTCTGGCTTCATTGATCTGTTCTTGAGTAACCTACAAATCATTGAGATTGAAAATCATTAAGTCTATATCATCCGTATAATATTCATCTTGTCAGGGGAACTAATCTTCCCTGTGAGGCTTGTTGACGTCGAGGGACTAGAGAATCCCCAACACCAACATCTCAACCTCCCGTGGGGCTAGGCGGGAAGAGGCAGGAATTTCAGCCTAGGTTTAAATCCCCCAACAAGAAAACACATTGAACTCCAGGCTCAATTTCCTCTAACCTACAGTCCAAGCGTGAATCCCTTTGCCTTATATTTTTACTTTTTAACAATATTTGATGTTTTATGCAATTTATAATTTGTATGCTTTTATGTGTGATTTTATACATTTGTAATAGAAAAATTAAATCCTAAAAGAATTTAAACAATTAAAGAGAATGCAACCAATAAGAGTAAAAAATGAAAATGTTTTCTTTTGTATTTATTTTAGCAAGAAGTAACTAAAGAAAAACTAATCAAAAGTTAGGGAAAGTTAGTGCTCAAGTGATTAATTAAAAGAGGAATTTATTAAACAAGAAAATACTTTACTAACTACCAAAATTGATTATAAAACATTGTAAATAAATGGATATTTTAATTTTCTTTAATTCAAAATATAAGCAATTATAAAAGAAAAACTAAAACAAATGAATAAATGAAATAACAAAAACTTATACCTATAAAAAATAAAAATGAGATGAGCTTATGTACATCATATTACAGAAGTCATAGTTCATTAGTTCTTTTGACTTTTTTTATTTTTTTTCAAATTTAAAGTATTGAATTAATAAATATGAAAAACACTAAGATTTAAACAGAAAACAAATAAGAAACAATTTTAGAGTGTAAAGGATTTTGATCTCTAATTAAAATTCCTCCCCATACATTTCCTGGAGTTTTGGAATTTACAAATCTCTGCATAGACTTGGGCCAGGTATTTAGTCTTTAGCCATTCTAGAACAAGTTTACAATAGAAAGACCAAGAGAAAAAGAAAGAAGAAAGTTGAGACAAAATGGAATGGAGCGATGGTGGTGATAACACAAGGTGGGGACCTTATGAAAACCAACAAAGCTCATCCCCGCCTTATCCGTTCGCTGCTTCGCAAGACTCCCTCTCAACAATTTTCTCTCCTAAAATTTTCTCTTTTTGTTGGCTACATGCTTCCTGTTAAATAACGTTAGATGGAGGAGCTTGAGTAGTTAGGGTGGTTTTAAACTTAATTGACTGAAGGTACAGGCCTGAACCGCCTAAGCTCTTTCCATTTGCATTATTCCTTCTCTGATTCGCAGAGCATCCATAACATTAAACCGCATATCAACCTTAGTGTTCCCTTTATTGACATTTGTCCTCCAAGTTTCTTGAAAATCCAACTGTCTCATGCTCTATAGTCACCTTTGGAATTGGCTCATTATCATTTATTTCTTCAATTTTTCATTTTCTTTATTGACCGGGATGAATTAGGATCAAGAAATTTCTATCAAGATATTTGTGTTTGCACCAATGTTTTGGTCACTGCCATTCCTGTCCATGCAATAAGATAATGTATGCTACCCAAGTATTGCATCAATGTATACTGTATTGTTCGCATTGATCTCCCCATTCTTGCAGCTTCTTCTGGGCTTTATGAAGATATAATTATTTTGATGCATTCTTGTGCTGTAGAAGCTTGTACACCTTCAAACTTCTGTGTGGTTTGTATAATGTTAGCTCGGATGTAGAATCAAA
>JASDQU010104922.1:183994-206857 GCA_032191745.1 Picea mariana
GACAAGTTGTTGTGACAGGTTTGGTACATGGTTGATGCACTTGTTCATGGTACAGGTTGAGGTACAGGTTGGTGCATGGTTGATGCACTTATTTATGACACAGGTTGATTACAGGGTGTTTGGTACAGGTTGGTGCATGGTTGATGCACTTGTTTATGGTACATGTTGATTACAGGTTGAGGTACAGGTTGATGCATGGTTCAGGTTATTGGTACAGGTTATTTGGTGCAGGTTGATTGGTACAGGTTTAAAACAATATATCTCACAGTGATAGTGTGACAATAGTTCCATCATTTTACTTATACGTCAGGGAGGTTGGAAAAGGCTAGGATAGGTGGCTGTATCCACCTTTCGATTGTAGACGGAGAACATAGGGGGTTGTAGCCTCCTTTTGGTTGTAGCCAGAGAATTGGGGAGTTGGAACTTCCCTCAGGTTGTAGCAGAAACTAGGGGGTTGGAGCCTCCTTCCAGTTGTAGCTGGAAAACAAAGGAAGTTGGTGTTTCCAATGAATGTAATTCTTCAAGACATATAAGAAGAATCATTCTGTGGTTTTCTCTCACTTTGAGTTTCCACATAAAACACTGGTGTACTGTGTATGTGTATGATTTTTCATTTGTTCATTTCTTATTTACTCTGCAGTTATTGGATGATAATGATACATTGATATAACACTTGGATTATATGGTTAAAAATGATTAAATTTCTCTATTATCGATTCACCCCCCATCTCAGTAATCCAACAATTGATATCAGAGTTGGTTCCTTCAGGAAACAGTTTAACCACTGGAAGGAGATCATGGATTATTATGAGAATGGAGTACCAATGTTTAATGGTCAGAATGGTTTTAAGTATGAGATGTGAAGCATAAGGATAGAAGTAGTTTTACAGGCACATGGACATTATATTTGGCTACCAATTGTTATAGGATATGATAGTTCAAAAAGGGAAAAGACTGCAACCAAGAAGGAATTAGGAAAAATAACAAAATAGCAATGGATTTCATCTGGGAAGGATTACCTAATCCGATAAGAGAAAAGGTTGGTAAATATTCATCAGCAAAAGAACTTTGGGATAAGTTACATGACATATATTCTTCACCCATTGCAGATTTAGAAAATGCCAAAGAAGATGCATATACAAAACAAGAAGAAAGATGCTCATCATGTCAGACAGATTCAGATTCAGAAGAGTATGAAGAAGAAGAAGTTGATTACAAAGAAAAATTGATTAGTGCAATTAAATATCTAAAGAAAGAAAGAGAAGAAAACAATTCATCCAAGAAAGAATTGATGAACCAAAAGGAAAGTGTTCAAGGTTCTGAAAAGGATCAGCAGGTCATCAAGAATTTAAGAGCTCAACTAGAAGAGGCCAGAAGAATTGAAGAAACTCTAGAATATCAAAAGAAATGTTTAGAAGCCAACATATCAACACAAAAGGAAGAAGCATAAAAGAGAGAAAATATACTGATGGATCATCTCAAGGAAAAAATCAATGACTTAAACCAACTTGAGGAAGAGTTTGGTCAAAAAGAGAGAAGACTGGAAGAATACATAATTACATTGAAAATCCAACTTGAAGAAGCAAATAGAACAAAAGAGGTCATGAAGTCTCAGATAATGAAGAAAGAAGAAGAGGTTGAGAAGCTTGAAGAAGAAGTCATCACATTGAGAAGTAAAATCATCAAGCTCAAATAACGTTGAAGAGACATAAACATCCACATTAGTTATAGAGAATGAAGAGAATCACTCTAGGTTGCTAGAAAAGAAGAATGAAGAAAATAGAAAGAGTTATGCAGAAGTACTGAAAGACCATCCATTTTCAAGCCACAAAGAAGCTTCAATCATGATCATGATCAGTCAAGGCAAAAATTCAGAAGGACTACGCCACAAAGAAGATCATTCACTCCCATGTATGCAAATTTATTTTATGGTCATTGTTTTTATTGTACTAACTTTGGACATAAGGTTCCAGATTGCAGGGATTATAAAAGAAATGTTCAAGCAAGAAGTGCCTATGTAGTCGCACGTAACATTGACTGTTACAAATGTCATAACTATGGACACATAGCCAGTGATTCTAGAAGCATGATTGATACTTCCATGAAAGATAATATTGATATCAGATATAAAAAAGTATGGATAAGAAAACAGGAGGAACAGGTGAACAAAGAACATGTACTAGAGATCACAAGGTTGACAATAAAACGAGATGAAGAAAATTCTACAGAGAAAAAGAAAGATGTCAAATACATAAATGTTTGGAAAATAACTGAAAGAAAGGAAGGACAGGTAAATAAGGAATAGGTTCAAGAGATTGTACTTTCATGCATTGTAGTGAAATATGAATCCACAGACAGAAAGAAAGAATTCAGATCTCAGAGAGATAATGAATCTACCAATGAAGATGATGATGAATACACATCAGAGCATGAATTGTTCTGATCCATCCGACTTAGAGACTCTCAAGTAATATGAATACTAGACATGGGGAGTCTATACGATAGCTGCGACATAACAAAGAACCATCCTTTCGAGAAACTTGCAGAGTTTGAGAAGATAGATTCAAAGAAATCAATTAGCAGAAGTCTAGTTTGATAGATTAATCAAGACTTCATGATAGTATAATGATAAATGGGTTAGCATTATGGACAGTTGCGCAAGTAGAGTCTTGGATAGTATGGATAGAGATGGATTCGTAAGAACACTTGGCAGGTTTGGAAAGATATATGATAGTGGACGAGAGCATGGATTCATATATTGTTTCAGAGAGTGGTTCAAAGACAAAGGAACATTATCATAATGGATGATAATTACATAGGAAATGTCTCGAACAATGCTAATGGATTCCAAATTGATAGATATTTTTTGGACACATGCAGTGCATACATCAGTTCACATTCAAAACTGAGTAATGCTCATAAACAACAATGACAAAAATCCCTACAAACTATGGAAAGGAAGCACATACAACAACCTCTACATCAAGGTAACTCAAGGTAATATTTTATTAATTGAAATTTATGTTGATGATATTATTTTTGGTAGTGATGATGATAGGTTAAGCCGGAAATTTACAAAGGATATGAAGAATGAATTTGAAATTTCATTACTTGGAGAACTATCCTTATTTCTGGGACTTCAAATACGTCAAAGCAACCAAGGAATTTTTATTTCTCAAACCAAGTATATCATAGAAATTCTAAAGAGGTTCAGAATGGAAGATTGCAAACTAGTTATCACTCCCATGCAAACGAGTTGCAATTTAAGCAAAGATGATGAATCAAAGTCTACAAATCAAAGGTAATACAAGTCAATGATTGGAAGACTACTATATGTGACAACATCCAGAACAGATGTAATGTAGGCAGTTGGACAGGTGGTATGATTTCAAGTAGCACCAAAGGAGTAACATGTATTAGCAGTAAAGAGAATTTTCATATATCTCAAAATAACAGAAGAGTTCAGATTATGGTATCCAAAAGGAAAGGATCTATCTCTTATTGCCGACACAGATGTAGATTGGGCAGGTTGTATTGATGACCGACGAAGCACCAATGGAGCAATGTTCTACTTGGGTGAGTGTTTAGTATCATGTCTAAGCAAGAAACAATCATCAATATCTCTATCTACAGGCGAGGCAAAGTATATTGCAACAACAACATGTTGCACACAGGTTCTTTGGATGAAACAAACTTTGACATATATACAGGTTGAGTATGATGAGCCCATTCCAATATATTGTGATAATACAAGCGCCATCAGTATCTCAAAAAACCCGGTGATGCACTCTAAGACGAAGCACATTCCAATCAAGTATCACTTTCTATGAGAACAGGTTGCAGAGAAAAACATCAAAGTTGAATATGTGGGAACAAAAGAACAAGTGGCATACATCTTTACAAAACCACTTCCACAGGATGCCCTTGAGTATCTTCACCAGAGACTAGGAGTAATTTCTACCCCAAAATAAATGATTTTGAATTCTTATCTTATATGTCTTAGATGTACACGAGGAAGCACCATAAATAGGATAAATGGGGAGAGATTTATCAGATGCAAAGGTAAATGCTTGGAGAGAGAGAATAGAGGCATGTTTCCAAGGGGAGCAATTGTCACAATGGAAGAATGAGCGATATGAATTCAGAGTGATACCCTTTTTCAAAGGGGGATATATTATTCATATGAAGGGAAAGAGAGTAATCAAAGTATTATAAACACAAATAAAAATCAAAGGCATGTAAACAAGGGGATTAGCCCCAAAGGGAGATACCCTTTTCCATTGATGTCAATGGATGTCAATGGGGGAGAGATAGAAACATTGATAAAGTGTATAAACATGAATGTTATCATGACTAAGCGTTACCATCATTGTTGGTGTTTCCATCAATGCCAAAGGGGGATATTGTCAGACAATTGGCTTAGGTTGATGGATAGTTGGTATGGATTGTTGGTTGTCATTGATGTCAACTATTGGAGAGTGATATTGTAGATTGATGTCAACCCTTGTAAAAAGTCTGGTAGCGAATTCTGGTAGCAAAAATGTTTGGGTAATGGACCCAAGGTTGATTCATGTATAATGGTATTAGTTTTAATATATTTGAAGGTAAGAATATTCTATATAGATAGTACATGTCATGCCATTTCTGGTGGTATGTGAAACGTCACATAAATCCTCACGGTTTGAGAGTTATGGCATTACAAAGTTGGAGGGCACTCATATGTTGGCTTGAAGCCCCAAAAGGTCAAATAAGTCAATGAGCTTGCAAAGAAGAAATTATTATTTAAATGATAAAGTAAAGTGACAAATTCAAGAAGGATTATTTAAATAATAAAGTGAAGTGACAAAATCAAAGAAGATTATTTAAATGATAAAGTGAGGTGACAAAGACAAGGAGGAATATTTAAATGATAAAGTAATGGAGAACTTTCTAATTATGGAAAGTGGTTAACCCTAGAAATGAGGAAAATAGGTTAAGTGACCTATAAATGGGTCAAGTGGCCTAGAAATGGGTTAAGTGACCTAGAAGATGGAGAGTATAAATAAGATGCAAGGCTCTCTCATTTAACGTGACACTTGAGCATATTGAATATATATAGGTGAATGAGGTAATAAAAGGATATCTAAGCCGAATTTCAGAGGGAAGGTGAAGAAAAAAAGGCCAAAATTCAAGGGAGGATAATATATTTTGATGATGCTTTCTAAGGTATGTTATTTACAGGTCATCTCACCATTTTCGCAATAATGTTTTTTCTAGAATGATTCAGACCATGAAATTACTAGGCCATTGAGGAAACATATCAAAGTATCTTTGGTAAATAAATCATCTTGTGGGTCATTGTATTTTTGGAGTTACACGACGTGGAAAATAGGGTTTGTGGGTAGTCCTGAAACTAGTCTAAAACAAGTGTTTTGAGTAAAAACATCATAACTTCTTCATAACTGATCAAAATTAAGTAAGAACAAATGTTTTGGTTAGATTACAGTCTGCAGTATGTTGTGTAACATTTTCAGATCTATTCAACAAATATTCCGTGTGGGGCATGCTCTACAAGGTCGCTCTCTAGAATAAGCCAGAATTCAGCAAGGTATGCCATTTTTGTTATAACTCCTTTTCTGAGAGGTTCCAAGTAGTGAAACCTGGAGGAATTGCATAAACACATAGAACATTGTGTATAAGTTTTAGATATTTATTCATTATAGGTACATAGTTGTGATTATTTGAAGTTAGGGTTGTTGACTAATTCAAAACTAGTCATGTGAGACAAAATAAAATTTTGATGAAAATGCTAGTCTCTTGTTGTTAAAGTTAAGGAAAGTTTGCAGGTATGTGATCATATACACTAGGTCTATTATAGAGTTACAAATCATATTTGGATGATGAAATTGATGAGGGATTTTGGTTAAGGTACATGTTGGGTACATGGTTGAGACAAGTAGTTGATGAGTTGGCACATACATGAGGTGTATAGTTGATGATGTTGGTACATTTTGATGAGTCATAGTTGATGCGTAGTTGATACATGATTGGTACATACTTGGTACATGGTTGGAGGCACTTGTTGGTAGTATTGTTGACACATGGCTTATGGATGATGTAGCATACTTGTATTATTAGAAGCACATATTGATCTTGGTGATGATTATGAGTTGTTGTGTTATGCTTGGTTGATGCACATCTTTGAGAGTTGTCTTGGTGATTGATCTTGGTGAGTAGATCTGATTTGGTTGATAACATTGATGACACCAGTTGTTGTGATAGATTTTTTGGACAAGTTGTTGTGACAAGTTATTTGTATAGGTTTGGCGCATGGTTGATACACTTGTTCATGGTAAAGGTTGAGGTACAGGTTGGTGCATGGTTGATGCACTTGTTTATGGCACAGGTTGATTACAGGTTGTTTGGTATAGGTTGGTGCACAGTTGATGCACTTGTTTATGGTACATGTTGATTATAGATTGAGGTACAAGTTGATGCATGGTTCAAGTTATTGGTATAGGTTATTTGGTGCAGGTTGATTGGTACATGTTTACAACAATATATCTCACAGTAATAGTGTGACAGTGGTTCCATCATTCTACTTATACATCAGGGAGGTTGGACAGGGCAAGAATAGGTGGTTGTATCCACCTTCCAGTTGTAGACGGAGAACATAGAGGGTTGTAGCCTCCTTCTGGTTGTAACATGAGAATTAGGGAGTTGGAGTTTCCCTAAGGTTGTAGCCTGAGAAACTAGGGGGTTGGAGCCTCCTTCTAGTTACAGCTAGAAAACAAAGTAAGTTGGTGCTTCCAATGAATATAATTCTTCAAGACATATAAGAAAAAACATTTCATGGTTTTCTCTCGCTTTGGGTTTCCATGTAAAACACTGGTGTACTGTGTATGTGTATGATTGTTCATTTGTTCATTACTTATTTACTCTGCAGTTATTGGGGATAATCATACATTGATATAACACTTGGATTATATGGTTAAAGAGGATTAAATTTCTCTATTACTGATTCACCCCCCCTCTTAGTAATCCAACAATACCTCTCCAACGAGCTATTGTGCGCCCCAAACAGAGATAGAATGCAAAAGTTACGACTTCGGGAAGTTGATGTACTAACTTACCCAAACGTGGCCCACATGACTTTTGGTACTTCATCTACTAGGGTTAGGTTTTTGGATGTCTAGGGTTTTTGACATTCCTGTTTATTGTAAAAAGGCCTTTAGAGACTCATTGTAGTCTTATTCTTGCGAACAAACGCAACTGTCACATCTCTTCTTAGAGATAAACTACCACCATTCCAACAAGCTTGTTTTCCACTGCATTTTATAGTTTCGGTTATTTCCTTATTGAATAGAAAACCAGTTTTATTGTATCTCTATGATTTTGTTTTAAGCACCTATTAATAATCTGTAGCCATTTCGTTCTACTCATAAAATCCAGATCAATACATTAACATACATGACAAATATTCCCATGGAAAGTAATATAAATATTTGCAATATATCAATTGGATGGGAAAATAGTATTTCTATTAATGTAATCAACAAAAGTATATAGGTGACAAACTTCTGTAACGACACATATAAGAACCAAGAAACTAAGTCCCTCCAGTTGGGACTCCACTGCTTCAATCCTCCACAAAGGCAAGCTCACAAGTAGTAGAAGTCAATAAGGTTCTCCATCTGAAGATAGGAAGAGCTTGGGGCCTGAACACAAAGAGTTCAGACTTTCAAGGATAAAGGGATGTAGACTCAATGAGGTGAAATTTCTCCAGAGTGTATTTTCTCTCAATGTGATGAATACTGTCCTCAAGGCTTGTATATGGCTCAATTTATAGCCTCCAAATGGAATTGAAGGGTCGAGTCAGAGTTTTTTTAGTATATGGAAGGTCAAGGATCATGGATCTTGTGACATGGCATGGAAACCTGACATATTTTTTTAATTTTTGAGCACCAAACCCGATGTACGCAGACTATAATGGAGTAACTTGGGTATATGCGAGTTGTCTAACTATAGGTCGCATATATGGACAAACAAATGTATTTTTGACTTTGGAGTGATCAAAAGGGGGGATTTAAGTATGCAAAGGGAAATGGAAGGCCATCAAAGAAATATGCATGGAGTGTGGAAAAATTTGCTATAACATTTTCTCTTAGGTTTATTTTATGAAGAATAACAATCTTGTCTTTGAAAATTTCAAAGAATTTAGAGTCTTTGCTGAAATGCAATGTGACCTACCCATCAAGTTTCAGAGATTAGACAATGGTGGTGAGTATGTAAATCAAACTTTTGAAGAATACTTGGTTCGATCTGGTATTGACTAGCAACGGTCGGTTCCTCAAACACCTCAACAGAATTGTGTTGCAGAATGCAATAATTAGATGTTAGTTGAAATGGTTAGAGCTATTTTGCAGTCCAAAGATTTTCCTCCTCACTTTTGTGCTGGAGTGGGCTGGAGCTATCTACTATGCAAACTATCTTCTCAATCACATCTAGACTTGAGCTATTCCTTTGGTTACTCAAGTTAAAACATTATGTGGAAATAAGCTCTAAGTCATCCACCTCTGTGTGTTTCGATTGCTTGGGATCATATTTCCGATGCTTGTAGAAAGTAGTTGGATGGAAAGAGTCATGCTTGCATAATGATGGGCTACTCTGAAGAGCCTAAATCCTATCGACTATTTTATCCTATCAAATGGAAAATCATTATTAGATGAAATGTATAGTTTGATGAAAAGTCTTTTGGCATCAATTTATTGAATGCCTCCTTTGGATTGTTACATGATGATCACTTTCATGTTTTTTCCATCTTTGGTTCTCTTGTTCTATTTTTCAGTTCTTCTATTGGACAATCAAACTCTGTTCATGTTTCAACTAGACCATCAACCTCCGAGTCGATTGGTCCATCAATATCTATTTCAATTGGTTTGCCATATCCATCGACTGAAATTGTTACGACTTCAGATCGACCTTCTGCAGTGAGAAACAATTCACCACTTTCTTGTCTACCTAGATGGGATGCTAAGAACATTTAAGCTGTTGGACCTAATGTCAGTGATATTTCTTCTAGACTCCAAACTTGAAGTCAAAAGAAACATTCCAACGTTACATTAATGAATCATTTACTTGAAACATTTGACCCTATTACCTACTCAAATGCCTAAGGTCAACCTAAATTGGAGCAGACCATGCAAACATAAATAGATTCTTTGTCAAAGAATCACACTTAGGATTTGGTTTCCCAACCATAAGGAAAGAATGTTGTGAAGTGTCGATGGGTCTACAGGACCAAATTTACCTCTGAAGGTGTTTTTGAGCATCATAAATCTCACTTGGTTGTGAAGGTATTTTCTCAACAAGAAGGAATTGACTACATTGATACCTTTTCCCATGTTGCAAAGATGAACTCTGTGCGTCTGCTTCTTTCTCTTTCCACTCGATTTGGATGGCAGGTCCATCAAATGGATATGAAGAGTGCCTTTATTCATGGTGAAATATCTGAAGAAATATTCATGGAACAACCTCATGGTTATTTTATACTAACCTGGTTTGTCGACTCAAGAAGCCTCTCTATGGTTTGAAACAAGCTCCTCAAGCTTGGCATGATAAGATCGACAATTTATTTCATTGACTTGGTTTCAAACATTGTGAATATGATCACAACTTATATTTACTCCATACCAATGGAAACACTTTGATTATTGTTGTATATGTTGATGACCTTGTCATCACTAGAAATAACACTGATCTCATTCTTAGATTGAAGAAGTAACTTGGTGACTCCTTTGACATTGTAACACACCTGACCCCTAAGTACCCTTTCTAGGGATGGGGCATAAAAATTTTTATTACTCTAATCATCTTGAATCCCTTGCTCAAGGTATTCATTCTCTTCTACTCACCCATAAATTTCTAATGACTTCTACTAGGCTCTAATCTGACCTATGGTTTGCAAGTTATGGCCTCCCGAAGTTCTTCGGGCATTATTAGTTGAGGGCCACGTGGCGCCCACGTGGGTCCATCTCGTTCGTACCATCTCCAGCTTCCTACCTCCCATAGGGAAGGTTCATCCACCATCTAATCCAACGACGAGACTTGATCCTTGTCTAACACACAGGCTAGAGGGGAATTCAACGTTTGATGCTTCGACATTGAACGCCCCTTTTCCTTTATGCACATATTTCCTCTAGAGTCCCGAATTCTCGAACTGCTAAATGATTCTTCAATCTCGCCACGTGGCTCCAGCCTTCGAGCCTTTTGGCTTATCCTCGATACTACACCCCAAACCTCTAGAGTCCCAAAGTCCCGGACTCCCGAAGGGTCCACCCTCGCATGTGGCGACGTACTATATGCGGAGGCAAGTACAGGTGGGTCCCGAATACTCCTCCTGCAAAATGGACCAAACAGGTAAGTGCCATGGATGACATGTGGCAAGGCAGATATGACATGTGGCCTCTACAATGGGTGACACGTGTCACATTTTAATGGGCACATAGGGTCTGTAAAATGTACGAATCTAGGTGACACATGGCACACCAAACGTGGGTCCACATCACCCTGGGTGACGTCAGCATGCCACATCACCCTGAACTGATAGCCTTCCAAGCCCTTTGATCTCACAGTCAAGGTGTGTCCATGTAACCCCTGGATCTACGACCTCCGTTACTTCGTAACTTCGACGTTTGGGGGATCCATGGTGTGACTTCCTCCTTGCTCCTAGAGTGGTCAACGTTGGGCTAACCGTGGTCTAGATCTAACTGTCAGGGAAGATCTTGGAGGGTCCCTAGATCTATGGTATTCATCACTTCGTAGCTTCAACCTTCCGGGGTTTCAGTGTTATGGCCGCTCCACTCTCCCAAAGCAGAAATTCGTCAAAGTACCGTACACGAGTCCCTCCATTGGTTGATCGAATGGTTAAGAGGGGTTCCTAACATACTCCCTAAATCCATGACTCACATCAATTCATAACTCTGACATTCAGAGAGTTTGGTGCTATAACACCTCTATTCCCCCGAAGTAGGACTTCGTTGGACATACTGCGACGTAGATCCAATGGCTAAGAGGACTCCTGAATACCCTAGGATATGCGTCTCGCGTTACTTTGAGATTGATAAATGGATTAGAGTTTAACCGTGGGTAAGTCTATCTACCATGGTTAGGGAAACCGCCAGGTGTCATTCAACCTCTTGGGTAACCATAACAACCTGTTGCCTTCGGCTGGTTTACAAATGGTAAGGTTGTAATACTATGGATCTCCAAAATGCCAGAGTTCTGAATCCATAAGGGCTTAGGTCCTTTCGATCATAGCGCAAGGTTCCAAGAACTTGGTCATATAGGTCATTCGAAAACTCTCGTGGGATACGCGTTAATATATTAGCCATGAATTGGTTAAGAAAATGTACATGAGCCCTCGGTCATATGGGTGAAAGGTATAAAGGAGGCGTCCTCCTTCCATAGGGTTTGAACTTGGTATTTTCATGAAGGTATATTCTAGAGGTTGACAAGACTTAGGCATTCCAGATAATCCTACCCCGACTCTCTTGCAAACTCATATCCCAACCTCTCTAGCTACTAAGATGAGGTAAACATAAGGCCATTCAAAGCTTGGGTTCACAAAAAAAAAATACACATTTATACCTTAATCATTCAATACATAACTTAGTCATAAACACACGTATATTCAAACATCATTTCCATTTCAATACACGGAGTATGAAAATACTTATTAGAAACCCGAATTCGTGAAGCGACTGCTGAAAGGGGTGCTTGTTTCCACCCAACCATAGGCACAACCACTCTTGAACGAATTTACCATTGGCCACCCCCGAGATAGACCATGATGCTCTGAGAGAGACTCTTTCTTCTTTCTCAGTGACAGTAAGGGATGAAGGTTACTCTCCTCCTCCCACGGGATCTTGGTAACCAGTTTTCTCTGTGCCAAGCAAGGAGGTCTGCACGAGTACTTCCATAGTCACTCATCAACCCCATTTATCATCTTGGAACTAAAACCTTGCCAACATCTTCTTGCGCCTATAACGAGCTTATTTCTTAGTTAATCCTTGAACCAGAGAGTTGCAAGTGCTCTTTTCTCTTCTCGAGATTGGTATTTTGACTCTACTTCCTCACCCCTCTTCCTCTGCCCATGAATTACCTATTTTCTTTCCTTTCTTACGAAGGTTGCGTGGGTTTGAATCCCCAGCTCGTGGTCCTTTCTGGAAGTCTTGTAGATGGGTACTCTGCCCCATCTCCTAATTAACTCTTGAGGAGGACTCTTCCAGCTACCAGTCTGACTGGTAACTCATTTTTGGGTTAGAGGACTATTCTGGGTCTGAGCCATTAAATCTAGTAAGGTACTGGTTTGGTGGGGGGTCATCTCAACCATTTCTGATTCCCCTCACTATCTCTCTCATAGCACCATGGCCTGTCTTGGCAAACCCCCCTTTCAACAATTATGCAACAATTATCCATTTTCTATTAATAACTAAAAATACATACATTGACCTTTTATAACAAAAGGGTTCATCAAATCCAACATTCACACATATCTAGTCTACCATAGTCTCTTGGCTAGTTATAGTTATATTTACAAACTGGGGGAAACATGGGTATTACAAACACAATAGTTCTTGGTTCTCTTCATTATTTTCTGGGTCTTCAAGTATTACGACTGTGTGATGGTTTTTTTTATTTCTTAATCTAAATATGTAATGGAATTTTTGACACATTTTAAGACGGAAAACTGTAAGCCATGTTATACTCCTTTACAATCTGGATTAACACTAAATAAAACTTGTCAAAATCTCAAATTTGATGTTACACTCTATCGACAACTAGTCGACATTCTCATTTATCTTACTCATAGTCAACCTGGAATTTCATTTGCTTTTAGTGTGATTTATTGGTTTATGCAGGAATAAATAGAAAGCCACTGGAAATTAGTCAAATGAATTGTCCTCTATCTCAAGGGTACACTCATTTTGGTATCAAGTATCGTCGAAGTTCAGATTCGTTGGTCAGCTTCACCGACTCCTACTAGCTGGTCAAAATGATGATCATAAGTCCACTTTTGGATATGTGTTTCACTTCAGCACTGGACCATTGGTTTGGTCATGCAAGAAACAAAAGGTAGTCTCCTTATCAACTACAAAATCAGAATATCATGCCGTCGTTCATGTAGGTACAAAGGTAGTCTGGCTTCGCAAACTTATGGGTGAACTTGGATTTCCTGTTCAGAACTCGAATACAATCTACGGTGAAAATTAGAGTGTCATTCAAGTTGTTGACAACCCTATTTCCCTTAGTAAGATGAATCATGTTGATCTCCATGCTCACTATCTGAGATAATTGGTTCATGAGAACATTGTCTCTCTTGTTTATTGTAGAAAAAATGATCATGTAGTTGATATAGTCACTAAGTATTTATCTAAAGCTATATTTATCAAGCTCCATACAATGCTTGGGCTTCAAGAAGCTACAATTACGGGGGGTGTCCTACTGAAGTAATTTCACCTCTTGAATCTCCAGAGCCATGTGCTTATGGAGGGGTTGTTGGAACATTAAGTTTTGATGGTTCATCACACTTCTCCTAGAATCGGTTGGTCAAGTGGTCGATCTACATCTAGAAATAGTCATTCGGGAGATTGACCAGATATCTACATCAGTTGGTCGAGTATTCGACAAGTCTGTTAGTTGGATAATCAATCATCAGTCAAAGAAATTCAGTTGGTGGATCGACCAACCAAGAAATCAACTACGATTTGGATGCATGGATGGTTGGGTCGACCATCCTTGTCGAGCCGAATAGACAACACATATTTGAAGGAGTCAATTTTAACCACCAACGATTATATATGGACATGATCCTCCCTATTTCAAGGAAGTTGGTTAGATCTTGAAGCTATAAATAGTAGACCCAATTGGTCATTAGCATTATGTCGATATTGTTGTTTTGTACAAGATGTCCAATATGCATTGTGATGTTTTGATCATAATGCATTATGCTTAAATGTTGTAACAATGTCTTTAGACACCACCTTTTGTCTTCGAAAAATTATTTGTCTTTGATTATCTACAATTCTATTTATCTGTTTTGTATCAGGTTACTCCCAATCCCCAGTAGTAACCACATCAACGTGCCCAATCAACGCTCTACCATGTCATCTTCCATCTCAACACTTCGATATACCCCTCTCCATTGTGATTATGATTTTCGAGGGTCGTTATTTTCCAATGGGCATAACTTTATCAATCTAAGCTTGTTTTCAACGTGATAGTATGTAAATCATGTGTTTTTATGCTCTATACACATTGGTGCACTTGGTTCTATAAATTTCACTATTTAGTGCCTAGTGTTTCTCATTTTTCTCAAAATCCCCTCTAATTGTCATTTTGGGAACTTTTGAAGGGCATAAATTGGTCAACTGAGCACCTTTTTGTGTGTCATTATTTTTTAGAGTGCATTGTTTTTCACGTACTTTGTAGTGGTGTAATCAATTTCTGTTTTATATTCATTTCATTTTTGTTCTTCAACATTGCTAGTTCTAATGAAATTCACATAACTGAGTTTTTCTCATGGAATTATAACATGAAAGATTTTTTGAAAAGTGGGGGACTGTGGAGGATTACTTTCAGAATACAAGATATACCTTTGGATGCCTTAAAGAAAGACAAATGGGAAAAAAATAATAATGATGTGTGTGGACTCATTGGTATGTTGGCATTTTTAAAGATCTAAAGTTTCACCTTCAAGGGATTAATAAATTAGATGAAATTTGGACAAAACTTGAGCACTTATTTGGTAAATGAAGTGAAATTTGAGCTCATTAGCTTGGAAATGCGGTAGTTGCTTGGGATCCTACTGAATTTGATTGCATTGATTATTATATCTCAAGGTTTTAAGGCTTTGATACTTTTTCTTATAGATTATGGTATGCATAAGTTTGATGATCATAAAATACTTTCCATCCTTTTTAAACTTGGTGAACTGTCTATTTTTGTTTTGATATTTTATTCCTTAAAATAATATTTTTGAGTTCATAAAATGCATATTTCTTAATCATTTTGTGATCAACTATGTGAGAGAATGACAAACTCGTTCACATTGTTCATGTATTTTTTCAAATAACAAAAATAAGCCATTATTAGCACAATAGAAGCAAGCTCCCAAGAAGAAGCAATGTAAGAAAAATAAAAGGAACAAGGGTCTCAAACCCACTTAAGATTTCACTTCTCCAAATTTGGAATGAGGAGAAAAGTCCAAAAAAATACTAACAAACATTGTGACTTTTGTAGACATAATGACCATTTGAATCACATTGTTGGAAGAAGACACAAGCATTGGAGGCAACCATGAAACAACAGAACATCGAACTTGATCCTCCTCCTTATTCTCATTATTCTTCTAAATGTCAAGCTCATTATGTTTCTACCTATATCTTCAATGTAAAAACTTCTTCTATAGATTATTGGATTTTAGATCTCGGAATCTCTCCTAGAATGGCTAAGGAAAAGTCTATATTTTTTGCACCTGATGAATGCAACACGAAGTGAATTTTTTCCATTGGAAAAACAATTAGTAAAATTTATTGAGTAAATAGAAAGGTAAATATAGCATTGCTACTAAGAGAAATATCAAAAAATATTTTGAAACAATCCTAGAAATGTCTACAAATTGTTAATATTATGCCTCCTTAGGCTTACAAAAGGTTTCTGATAAAATATTCATATAAAACAACAATATGATTTGTTGTAGTAAACAAGATGAAATGAATCTAAGATTCTAGTGGTCCTAGTACCATACATGCCATTCTTCCATTTCCATATTAACATATGTCTCTTCAAAATTTGAGAGGCATCTTAAGCCATTTTACCCCCTTCCCTATTATGTTCTATGAAAACATGTTGAAAAGTTATTGAATCAAAAATCATATATATCCTGATTTCCCTTGAGAACAATGCAATTAAAGAGAGATGCCTTACACATGATTTACTTATTACCAATGACATACTAGTTCAAATTCCCCGTAGACTTGAAGACTTCTTATATATTAATCTAGTGCAAGAATCATCATACATATCATTGCCTAAATTTCTTCTCTATCAACTATTGTTGATAGAAATATCCATAGCCTAACTAATAAAATATTTGTTGATTCTCGTAAATCTGTATCACAACTCTAGACCCCCTTGGGATCATAGGATTTCCTATTTCAACTCCATGGAAAAACCATTAACTCAAGAGGTTTCTGAGAGAGATGAGAAACTATGCTTAACATGGATTTCAAGGATGGTCTAGGGATGAGCTCAAACCGTGTTTTAACTTGTAAATGGACTGCTATATGTGGAAATTTTTTCTTGTTTGAAAATCTTAGCATTAAGATGAATCCACATAGAAAAAATATAGAAAAAAGTAAGAGGAAAGAATGAAGTCTCTGCTATTGTACTCCAACACCAGTCTTCCCATACTTCTATTAATTGATATCCTTCCCATTCCTATAGACCTATGACTAATCCCTTGATGAAGGACCAAACTAATAGGGAAAAGGACATTGCCTAAACAAATGAAGTGACGATTCCATCTTTTCCTAATAGAGACAAAAAAATGCACCACCATATTCATGCTGGAGATAATAGGTCCTTTGCAATCTTAGGATCATGAATGGTAAGTTAGATGGTGGATTTTTTTAACCATGTACTCTATGTTCCCGATCTCTCTTGTAATATTCTATCCATCTATTAGATAACTAATTTTCATGCAAGAAAATATATAGAGTTTTCACTACTTGGTGTTGTACTTAAAGATGGCCATGAGTTTTAGCATGTAACAGCTTCAATTAGTGGTGATGGTTTTTCTAGATAGTACAAGATTAATAATGTTGGGTCACCTTCACTTGCTTATGTTTTTGTCGCATATACTTATGATTTAAGCCAACCCTATCATGAGTAGTCTGAGCATTCAAATTACTGCTCACTTTTATGAAAACATGAAATGGTGCAAGAAATTCATCTTTTTTCCTACCAGGATGGTGTTTGTCTAGGTTGTCTTCTTAGAAAGCATCATAAAGTTAGTTTTTTCAAAGGTACCTCTTGGCACATCAATGCCATTAGCGCTTGTTCATAGTAACTTGTCTAGTCCTTTTCCTTTTGCTTGTCACAAGTATTTTCTAGTCTTTATTGATGATTATTTTAGGCACACTTGGGTTTATTTTCTTACTCACAAAATTCAAAATTTTAACATTTTTTTGGTTTTTAAAGTCCCTTGTTGAAAAACAATCTAGTCATAACATTCAGAGACTTAAGTCAAATAATGAAGGAGAATATGTTAATGAGAATTTCATCATATTCTATTCTTAGGAAGGAATTTAGATGCAACACATTGTCCCTTATACACCACAACATAAAGGTTTAGCCAAGAGAAATAATTGTACACTAAATAAAATAGATAAATGCATGATTTAGTCTAGGAATTGCATGCTAATTTTTCAGTTGAAACCATTAACTGTTCCAAATATATATTGAACTATGTTTCTACTAAGGTTGTGTAGAATGTAAAACTAGAAGAAGCATGGAGTAAAAATAGTTGAAATTTTAGAAACTTTTTTGTGTTCGACTCTGACACTTGGGATCACATTTGTAATGAGAAGCAAAAATATTAACAACCCAAGGTTCAATAATGTACATTTTTTTATTATTAATTAGAGAATGTAAGATATTATTTCCTTTATGTATTCCACTCTACATAGGTGATACTTAGTAGAGATATTATATTTGATAAGCATTTTTTTAGCTTGCGAGCCTAGTTCAACACCTATGCCATCTTTAACCTATGATCCAACTTCTCCTTTTACTTTACTATAAACTCCATCTTATACTTTTTCTCATGATATTGTTTTTATTACAAACCATAGTTCTCATAATTATGAATATATGGAGGAGGAACCTCTTTCTCCCATTACTCCACTAGGGGTACACTAAGTAAACCTATGGCATCATACCTTTGTTCATGGGATATTAAAAAACATCCTTAATTCCATTTCTATCTTCCAAAACTCATTTGTTGAACCCCTTTAAATACACCTTTCCAATTTGAAAACCCCCCTATCTTTAAAAAAGAAATGAAATGAAACATTGTATTAATATAAGGGGGTTGTTTCATAGAAAACAACAAAAACATACAGAGCTAGAAAATTTGGCTCGAATCCTTAGTATTTTTCTACTACTATCATAACAAAATTTAAATCCTTCTCTAGATAGAAATTCCATACTTATTAACTGATAATTTCTTTAACAAATTGTCCCAACAATAAAATTATTTAGTAAAAAAATTATTGTTGAAAGGATTCATTATCCTAAACATATTTCTCTCTGTTAATCGGGAGAGAGTCTTCTTTCACTTCCATTGGTGTTGTATCATGTCCCCCAATACCATCATCCAAATTACCTACGCAGTGATAAATTGTTGCACCTTAGTTAATTGAGGTCGAGTTCAAGCGCTAGGGAAGAACCATGGACCTAATATATTGAAAATCAATTTCTAGTCCGTCAATTCACTGTGTCTAAATTGTAAACAAATACATGGTGTTTGCCAGTGCTTATTCCATGTCAATCATTTTCCTCAAAATTTACTGAAAATAGTTTTTGTTCGCCTATGATATTTCTTCATGGAAAAAAATATTTTTTTTTAACATCATTCCAATTGAGTCCCATCCCTATCCAAGGCAGGATACAATAAGAGATACCAGAGAACACAAACCCACAAATAAAAACCCTAATTCCAAATTTAACAAAAGCAGTCAGGAAGGGAAAACCCTCAAAATTGAAAAACAAAACAACAAAACAAAATATTCCTTCACAAACAGGAACATAAGGGAGGAACATGGAGACCAGGGGGTTCCTAGTCAAATCCCCCCAAAAAACCAGCATTGATTGGAGGCCAACACCCAAAAACTCCTGAGGCTAAAAGCGCTCGACCTAGAAGCCTAGAGTCGAGACAATCAAACTTCTGAAGTAAACCGATGAGCCACACCTCTTGGAGAAATTTAAATATCCATAACCAGAGGAATCCCACATTTGAAGCCATCTTCACACAAGTCATAATGAATAAACCTCATATTTCCCCTTCCTTCCATATGTGCGAGAGTCACAAATGCGTTGCCACCTGCCCAAAAACATTGACACTTGTCCTTGTTCATTTATGATTGAATTATCTCATATTAAGGAATGGGGAGAACCACCCTAAACCCATTTATGGTAATATATCCCTCATTTAAATGTGAGCCTAGCTTGGCCTAATAGTCAGCCTGAGAGTTATGCTCATGCTTGATGTGGAAAAATTTTACCAAATTTTGCAAGAAGGTTAAGAATGCAACAGATGATGCTATTGAAGGCATTGTTTCCTATCATTGACCTGCTAATTATTCCTTGAACCACCATAATTGAATCCCCAAGGATTACAATATTAGTAATTCTTTTATCTCTCGCAATGTGAAATCCTTCCCACCAGGCATATGCCTTAGCTATGTTTTTTGATACATTTCCCAATATTAATTCCTCCAGGATCAAGAAGACTCCCCTCAGCACCTACTTCCATTGGATTATTTTGAGAAGCCCTGCCAAAAAAGATGGAAGAAGATTACTGCTAAGACAACCATTCTTTAAATTCTTATCCATATTTTCTGATTACTCACTTAGGTAGTGAAGCCACTTGACCACTAAAGAGAGAAGGAACAACTTCAATTTGGAATTTTCTCATCCATTCCAGTTCACAAGCCTCCAAGTTTTGGTCCTATATTTTGACTCAGGATTGCATATAGTTCGTAAGTAAAGAGATTGTTCAAGTCGTTGTTTGTTTAGGATGTTGCTACTCCACTTTGAAAATCATTTTATTTCATTTCAGCCATATGTTCCAACACATATATTTAGGGAAGGCCTCCCATATATGCTTGAAGCATGGTTTCCATTTAAAATACCCCCTATACCTCTACCTCCATTAAGAAAGGAATTCCTCACCTAATTGAGGCCAATCTACTCTTTGAAGTAATCCTTCAAGGTCATATGAACAACCCTCTTTGGCATAGCAATAATTGACAAAAAGATGTTGAATATTTTCCTCATATTGGGCACACAACACACAACGTGAGGTACAACCATGCCTATCCTTTTAATATTTTTTGAAGTGAGGATTTTCCCATGGACGAGAAGCTAACAAAAAATGTTTATTTTTGGAAAACCATCATTATGCCATATTTTCTTCAACAAGGATAAGAAAATATTAATATTTTTTGCTTCCAACAAGGAGAAATATCCTTTCTTAATTAAGTACTGTGAGGCTCCCCATCCCTATGAATATTTTCGATACCTTTGCCAAGGATTGCACCCATGCAAGGAATGAATAAGGGACTATATTAAAGGAAGCATTGGAGCTGGAGGAGAAACACAGTTCCAACCGATCCAAGTTCCATAATTTGTATTCCAGGAGGAAATGTCATCCAGATAGTGTATTCCATGTTCTTCCAACCAAGATTGCAAGGGAGCCAAATCCTCCTAAGAAGAGAGGTACTCATTTCCCAAGATGTTGTACTCCCACAAATTGATAATTTTTCCATTGCTAGGAATCCATGTCTATTTTTCACAAATGAAAGGAAGAGCCTCTTTGAGAATATTGAAGATTAGAGAGCCTTTTATGAATTTGGGCATCCTTTCTAAACATCTCTTGTTGGATCCAAAGAAATATTTTTTCCAAATTACTCACTTCCACCATACTATCTCCATGTGATCATCCTTCAAAACAATTTTTCATCCATAGCTATATTCATAAATTCTGGGTCTCTAAATGCCCCAACCCCCCCTTTCCTTGGGATTTATAACCCACTTCTAATTTATAAGATGAATCTTTTTTTCATTAGACTTCCCTCCTTACCAAATAAACTTTGTAACCCCCATTGAGATCTGATTTTCAATACCTTGAAGGGCCAAATGTGCAGAATATTGAAAAAGAAGCAGAGATAAGAGGACTGCTTTGATAAGAACAACTCTACCAACGAGATTTAACCACCGTGATCCCCATTAAATAAATTTCGAGTTTATTTTTTCTATAATGTATAACCATTCCTCAGATGAAGAATTCTTCAAAGAAATGGGAATACCAAGATAGCAAAAATAAGTCCAATTATCAGCAAGTGGAAAATGGAAAATCATTGATATTGCTTGCATTACCTATTGTCTTGTATTCCATACCATGATCTGGCATCTCCTATGATTAATGGCTCTGCCAGAAGAATCAAGAAAGGATTCCAACACTGGCTTGAATATGGAGGCAATGATAACATATGCTCCTCCCATCAACAAATTATCATATACAAACTACAAATGATTCAATATTTTGACACCATGAACAATCTGGAGACTCGATAGATTCCCAATATCCCTTTCATGTTCCAATTTCCAACTCAATGTGTATGCCATAATGATGAAGAGTAGAGGAGAGAGGGGAAACCCTTGACACAATCCTCTACTATTTTGGAAGAAAACAGTTGGCCACCAATTAACAAGAGGTGTAATCTAGGGGGCACTAATACAAGAAGCCACCCACTTAATGAAATTTGGGCTCAATCCAAATATTTCGAGGACTTGAAAAAGAAAAACATGTCTTAAATGGTCAAATGTATTAGCCATGTCCAACTTAATAACCATACCTTTCCCTTTAGCTGAAGCACTTGAATGTATAGCCTCTTGCACTAACACAATATTATCAAGGATTTTCTTATCATGCATAAAGCCACCTTGATTGTATGAGATGATCTTGGGAAGAATTTTCTTTAAACGGGAAGCTCTAATTTTGGTTAAAATTTTATATGAGGAATCACATAAAGATATATGCCCAAATCTTGTAAAGGAAGAAGGATTAGCTTCCTTTGGAATTAAAGCTAAGAAATATGAATTAGTGTTACCACCTAATCTTAGAGTTTAATGAGAGTAATGCAAATTCCTTTTAAGATCATGCTTGATTAGGTCCCAATAGTGCTTATAAAAGGATATGAATAAGTCGTTTGGCCCCAAGGATTTTTCTAGACCAACGTTTCAGATTGCTACAAAAATATCACCTTCAGGTATGGGTTGATTCAGATCCAAATTATCCTCATGAGTAACAATGTGTGGAATGAATTCTGACAATGATTCCACATTTTCTGCCTCTGCCTATTCTTGATGTGTATATAAAGTAGCAAATTTATGTATAGTTGTCGCCTTAATGTCGTCAAAGTATGCAACTCTTGTGCCATCCTCTAGTGTTTTTATCACATTGTTCCTAGATAGTCGATCTTGGGCCTGATTATGAATTTTTTTTGTATTCATGTCACCCTCTTTGAGCCATAATCCACGTGATTTAAGGCGCCATAATTTCTCTTCTTGCCTCGACACTTTTTTAAATTGAATATGAAGTTGTGGTTCTTCTTGCTGCAAGTTGTATGTGACTTTGTTGTCCTCCAAATCATTTTGAAAAATTTACAACTTATTCATTATCTCTTATTTTTACTTAGATGGAGGATTGAAGGAAACTTTGTCCCATCGATTCAATGCTTTCTTTACTAACTTGAGATTTTTCTCCTATATAAACACATGGGTTCCTGGAATCCAATTGTTCAAAGTAGCTTCCACCAACATATCCATTTCTTGAGAATTGAGTCACAAAGGGTTGAAACGAAAAGGTAAAGGGCCAAAGTCAAGAACCTTCTAGAGATGGAGGGACATTGGCTTATAGTCAGAAGCAATGGAAGGAAGAATAAAGGACATTAAGGTTGAGTCTTGTGAAAGGAAGTTGCTATGAACAAGAAAACAATCTAGCTAAGCAACAATATGTCCAGGCCCAAAGCATTT